>OX439132.1:19935216-19975216 GCA_949318235.1 Ecdyonurus torrentis | reverse complement strand
ATTTCTATAAAGTTATTGACAGAATTTATCACAATCTAATGAAAAATTTTGTTGAATGAAGGATATTTTATTATGCTACTTTTTCTTTCATTATATAATTTTATACATTCATGGTTTAAATTATTTTTAATTATATAGCTTAAAAACTGAATGAAAGAATGTTGTTCAAGAATGTTGTGCTTAATAATTTTGGTTAAACTCTTCCATTATCTAACTTATTATCTTATTAAATTTTAAACAGGAAAATATTCACCACTAATTTTTTTTTTTAATAATTATTAAACTAAACAAAAACGTCATTTTATAAGTTAGCTATAGGAACTGGATTCTTTTACATAACAGAAAGTTTTAAAGAAACTTCTGAAAATAAAATTACAAATATTTCATGGCAAGTATGTTACATTTTATATTTTAATGAGATTTCTCTATTTCTTTTTGTCGTCGTCATTAAAATCATTTCTTTATAAGTTGTGTTCATAAAATAATGATTTTTTCCTGGATCATTTTTCTACTATTTGGAATGTTATTTAAAGGCGTAGAACACTTTAAACAAAAAAGTTGTGCAATATCCTAACACACCTTAAAATCAACGTTGATTTGGACGGAGTCATTGATTTATAATTTATTTTCCATTCACAAAATGCCACTGGCGGTCATTGACGTCACAGCTCGCTTGTTTTACGCGTGCGTAAACCGGGCGGCATGTGACGTGCAGTAACCGCCAGTAGCATTTTGTGAATGGAAAATAAATTACAAATTCATGACTACGGCCAAATCAACGTGGATTTTCAGGTGTGTTAGGATATTACACAACCTTTTTGTTCAAGGTGTTCTACTCCTTTAAGGTATATCCAAAAGTATTAATAGTGATTTATTAATGCAATATTTTCAAGTATATAAAAAATACATACAATTATAGAAAGAAAAAAAAATTAGAAAGCTTTCGAATTGTTAGGAAATTCTGAAAAATTAAATCATTCAGCATTCATTCCATTGATAAGCAGATATTGATAAAAAGTATTGCATATTGCTAAAATTATAAAAACAGAAAAATTACAACATATTGTCCACGAAATTGTACTCTTGAGTCGGTTAAAAAAATAAGACTGAAACCTCGTTTTTAAAAAGAAATACGTGACAATCATTTACCATTCAGTTACGGTAATGCTGGTTTTCATTCTTTCATCGTTGCGGATATTGGTAACTAACTAACATTTACAAAATGTATTGTGATGTTTTCTCTTATACGAGGATATTTGCTAAGGTATTTCAACCACAGTTATGTCTGTGGTAAGAAAAGATTGTGTATACATCAAATAAAAGGGATTATTATTTTTAATACAAAATATATACTAACGAAAAGTTTAGATATGAAGTATAATGTATAAATAATATATTATGTATTATGTATTACAAAAAAGTATTTGATGTGTTAAATTTGAAAGTATTAAAAAACCAGGTTGGTCTGTTTGTGATACTGAAAAACGAAATTCCAAAATGTACTTTCATGACATATAAGATAAATCAACATTGTTGGCAGAAACCCAGAAATCATGATATATAATATATCATTTCGTTATACTTAAAATATATAATACAGTATACAGGGACAAGTTGGAACTGTATATTTTTAAAACATATAAATATAGGTTAGGAAAATAACAATGATAATAATAATTCACCTTGAATCAAGTAGTAGTACGGTATTAGGAAAAAAGAAAGAAAAAACACAAATATTAATAAAAAGGTTTAATGTATATTTAATCAATTATTGATTAGTTACAATTGTTGAGTATCCTTTCACTGGTATAGCAATTAAGTCTTGTTAACATCCTTTTAAAATATAATGTATTATTAAAAATTGCAATTAAATTTAATATTAATAACAGAAATAACGATGTCCATGTTTTCATTTTAATAATAAAATTAATAATGAATAATATTTACTTTATTGTGTTGTGTATTAATACTCTATTTAATATCAGCTTTAAACATCAGAAAAAAATATTTAAAAAAAATAGATATAGTAGCAATATATATATATTAATATATATATATATATATATATTATTATATATATATATAATTTTCACAAATCAGCCAAGAAACTCAAGTGTATCAGACATAAACACGACGCACAAGTAAAAACAATATTTACTTACTCTTTTTGCTGTTGTTGTCGTTAATATTTGTGCCATATTACCAATTTTTTTTCTCAAGCCTATAGAGAGTTGAGTGACACTGGTAGGTTAGAAATATTGATGAAAGTTTGGATTCCCTAGTGTATATTTACTTTATTATGGGTAATTTATCACTTTTAAAGTTGTAAAAGAAAATAGGAAATACCACAGGGAACACAAATAGTTAAAACATTATAAGATCAATTTATGATGAGAATCAGTTTTATACTAATATTGGTTGAAAAAGTATTCTGTATTCTTAATTATGATCATTATGAAAATAATTGCTCACTACTATGGTAAAAAAAAAATTGGATTACACAAACGAATTAAAAAGTATGAATTTTCTAACAAGTGATAACAGATTGGATTGGATTCATAATTCATACACTTTGTGACCTAAAGCAATGAAGCTAATTATATTTCGTTATAATTATAATATATATATATATATATATATATATATATATATATATATATATATATATATATATATATCGTCACCTCAGAATAAGAATGTCGTATCTGCAAAAAAATTTGATGCAATTCTGAGCCTTATGTTGAAAACAAATAAGGCTCAGAATTGCATCAATTTTTTTGCAGATACGACATTCTTATTCTGAGGTGACGATATATATAAATTACTACAACATTTTGGAAAATGGTAAACATTAATAAATGTTTTATTTTTAACTGAAAGTTTACAAGAAAAAATTGGCTCAAAAGTTTTAATTAAAAAAAAAGAAGCAAATATTTGTCTTTTCTTTAGGTTAAATATTTTATTTTTTATAATATACATAAATGTTATTTTTAATGCTATGCTTTAACCTTTGTTATTTATAAAAAATTACGTCAGAAAGAAATAAAAATACAGAAGCATTGTTTTAGACACCCATAAAGAAAAAGTAATAACAATTTGTGTATCTATTTTAAGCTTCCGTGCTAATTAAAAATCTTAAAAAAAAAAAAAAAAACAATATTATGATTAAAATTTAGGAAATATGGAAACATTAATTAAACTTTGAAATGCTTTACGTTAAATATACTGTATATTTATAAGTCAGTGTAAAAAATAATAATAATAATAATAAGATAGCGACGTGAAAAGGGAAAAGGTACGTATGATATCATAATCTTATTCATTTTTTTTTAATATTCACTCTCGGAAAAAAAATAGCATTTCAGGAGTTAAATGGGGAAAAAAAAAACGAAAACAATAGTAATGAAATACTAGTTTTGTATTTATTTAATATGGTAGTTTGTATCGGAAAAATGATTATTTGCTAACAAATTGAGATATATAAACTTTTACTCACCCATGCAGCTCATTATTGTTCTTATCGTATATATAGCGATGAAATATTACACAACTTATGTTAGTTAAAAGAAAATAATTAAAACCATATAGGCACTTTGCCAAAGCAGTTATTGGGAAAAAAATATAACGAAAATGGTAAAATCAAGAACCCTAAATAAGGTTCTATGTGACAAACTAATATTTCATCTATACAAAAATTTCAATAGACATACTTATATTAAACTCAAGAAAATTATATAGAACTTCACATATTAGCTTATGTTAACATCCATTATGTTTATCATAAATATGTTAGTTTTATTGTATAATGTTTTGTGTAGCAAGGTGGGTTGTTATTGTTATTTTTTTCTTATGTTAGAGTAATAATGTGACGAGAGCTTGAGAAATTTTTCGTGACGTGATTTAACAATGAATTACTAATGAATTCAATCTATTTTATTAGTTAATTATGGTCACTTTTATTTTTACAGTTTATTAGTACAGTTTATTTACTAAATAATACTGCTTGTATGTCTCGCACTTTACGCAATCTTTATGGTTCAGAGATTGGGAAGTTTGCCCTGACTGCACCTATATAACCTATTTGTTTTGCAATAAATATATGATTTACTTATATTTATTTTTATTACTTACTTATTAATTTTAAATAAGGGTATTACATTACAAAATAATACATGAGATAATGTAAAGGCGTAGAACACCTTGAACAAAAAAAGTTATGTAATATCCTAACAAACCTAAAAATCAACGTTGATTTGGCCGAAGTCATTGATTTCTAATTTATTTTCCATGCACAAAATGCCACTGGCAGTCACTGACGTCACAGCTCGCCTGGTCCACGCGCGCGTAAACCGGGCGATCTGTGACGTCAGTGACCGCCAGTGACATTTTGTGCATGGAAAATAAATTAGAAATCAATGACTTCGGCCAAATCAACGTTGATTTTCAGGGTTGTTAGGATATTACGCAACTTTTTTGTTCAAAGTGTTCTACGCCTGTAATGTAGTTATGACATTTATTTTTACTTTTTTTAATGTCTTATTATTAATAATTTACAAACTTTATAGCTTCACCTTTTTTTTTTAGTTATGTATAATCAAGAGTATAAAGAAAGAAGCAGAAGAATACATTTTTTATTAGTTTTTCCCTATACTTACAAAATAATATACATGTATTATATTTTTCAAAAAAAAAAAAAAAAAAAAAAAAAAATCTTTAAAAGCATCAAGCAAGCTTATACTTAAGCTTACTTTCTTATGTTTGGATTATTTATTTATTTTAACATAATGTATACGACAGCGTACATTTTATAAAGTTGGAAAAACACACACGGGAGGATTAAATTTCTACTCAAAGATGAAATTTGAAAACCTTGTTATGGAAAAACACTCATAAAACACAAACACAATATATGCCATTGTTTTTTTTTAACCAAAAAAGCATTGTTGTTTTAAAAAAGTGTAAATTTAATCTTTCTTTTTTTCTTTTTTTTAGATATAAAGTTATAGAGTTTTTTCGTTTTTTTTTTTTCGTTTTTTTTTTTTTTTTTTTTTTTTTTTTTTTGTCTGTTATAGTTTTAAGCTAAAATTAAAAAAGTTTATAAAAGGAATAGATGATTAAAAAAGTTTAGTTTATACACATGTTTGTTTACAATTGCAAATATGCTTTACATATTGCTGCAATTTTTTATCTAACAGTTACAAACAGAATTTCAGTTAGCAAATATATATATATATATATATATATATATATATATATATATATATATATATATATATATATATATATATATATATATATATATATATATATATATATATATATATATATTTATATATAATATATTAGTAGTTCCTAAAAAGAAATTGTACATTTCTCCTGCCTCTCCGCTAATGCTCTGTATTATAATATTCTATCTATCTCACGACAGATCTCAGAGAGAGATAGAGAGAGATTCCAGCTAAAATTATTCCGTAGTGTTTGAAGTACCATTTCTAATTTTGGAACAAACATGATTTGATCTTGAGATTGATGTTAATTTATAATTTGCAGTTAAAGTAAATAAATAAAAAAGTATTAAAATTTAAATTAAATATCTTCAATACATCAATTGAAATTAATATTAATAATTAACAAATAATATTTATATTTTTAAAAATATTTGTTTTACTTATAGGGACTAAATTATAAATTATCTATATATTTTATTAGTTTATTGATATTATCTTGTTGTAACTTAAGAATCGCATAGATCAATAAAAAATACACAACTTTATTTTCTAATTTAACGTTTTAAAGGAATATCAAATTATATTGTTTAAGCCAGGACTGTATAATGACCAAACAATAGCCTTTAGGGTATAAGCAAACAGCAATTTATATTTATGTGAATGATCCAAGCTTGGTTTTGTAATTTACTATCTTCTATATGTGTACTACCAATGAGTAAACTGTTACTTTGAATATCAATATAATTAGATTAAAATTTAGAAATACAGGTAGAAAATAAATATTATTATTTAAGACAATAAATACTAATTTAATTATAGAACTCATACAACTTTCATCATTTTTGCTTTCTTATTATAAAAAGAAAACAGTTACTTTGAAATTAATTGCATGTAGAATATTGCACTTAAACTTTACATTTAGAAACAAGCAATACACTCTAGAGACTGTAACACTACACCTTCTCTTAAATTAATCTCATCTATATTACACATACTTATCTTATTTTATCATGTAATTTAAGACTAACATTAAGTTATATATATATATATATATATATATATATATATATATATATATATATATATATATATAACATTCTTGTAATTTAATATTAATTACGTTGAAAACGGGCTGCGCTATATTATTTATAAAGTGTGCCTTACGTATGTTATTTAGTCAAACAAAATTTGTCAACTTTAAATTAACGCAACTTTTAAGCATTAAAATATATGATACAATTTTTTCCCCCGCTAAATATTTAACGTAAAAATAAAGAAATAATGCATTTTTTTAATACACGTAATATTATATAATTTTAAATGTAAAAGATAAATGTTTATAATGTGTGTTGGTTTTTTATTTTCTTTCTAAAAATGCCTTAATATATTTATTACTCAGCATAAATTAAAATTTTTTAATAAAATTTATTGAATTGCATATGGATGTATAGATTTTTTTTAAATATTAACATAATTATATAAGAAAATAAAATTCAGAAAATTGAAGTATTGATTAGGCATTTTTACAAGAAAATAGAATGTAAGCGCTTTATAAAAATTACTTAAAGCAATAGACCACATAAAACAACTTGAGCTTTTTAATGAATAAACACAAAACGTGATCTTCAAAACTGATGACAATTTTAACCAGAATGTTAATGTAGCCCCACGCGAGCTTGAAAAAACATTAAAGTATGTAATTTGCGTAAAAATTTATGTTTATGACGTCAGAAACATGCAAAATTTAGTATGAAAATGTTGTGCAGGTTGCATAAATCAAATTTTCTGATCACTGCTACGGGGCTACTGTTGAGTTTTGATACAAACTATAGGGTTATTTATGTAAATCTCATTACGTGTTTTGTGATATAAATGCTTATGTTTTTCTCTGGTCAATTTCTTTAACTTTTCTTGCATATTATGTAGCCTTGATGAAACTATAAATATATGTGCTGATATATTTCTTATTGGCATCTTCTTTATTCAATACTGCCAATTTCGAGATATAAAGATAAAAGTTCCTAAATAATAACAAAATTAACAAAATTATATTGATTACATTGATTACCAATTTTGTTTTTGTTTTTATTGACCCGTGATATATAACGCAAGACTATAGGAGATTGCATCCGGCATGAAACAAAATTTATTTCTAACTAATTTTCAATGAAATGTATTGCATTGTTTTCGAGTTAACGTTCATTCAATATCGACATGTTCTTTTAGGTGGAATAGAATGTAATGAGTTGTGACAAATCACACAATTATATACTACATAGTATAATATTACACTACTGCTAATTTTGTATCAGGAACTCATTTGTTTATAATGTTATTGAAGCAATTGTTTTAAAAACAATTGACATTATAGGCCAACATGGAAGTGAAAACCGTTGGAAAAAATTCACAACAAGCTGAAACTTTGTATACATAATCTGGACTGCATACTGAACTACCAAAAAAAAGTTCCTAACTTATTTCCGGGTGGAACATGCCCAAATTTGAGTTTGTCCCGGGAAAAAATGCTTTTTAAAAACCTTTTTTTAAAAAGTAACTATTGACCCTAGAATAATAATTAAGGTATCAATCGAAAGCTTAAAATACAAGGATTCGATAAAAAATTAGAAAAGTTGCATAAACTAATATTTAATTAACCTCATTAACATAATTAATTATTTTGATAATTTTTGCAAATTTCAGACGTCGCGAACTTTTTAACGACGTAATTTTTCGTAATTAAGTGTGGAATAAACATGATGGGGAATTTTATAAGGATTATTATGATCTTTATTTCATATTGCTAGCTTGTGTTGCTCGCGAGAAAATTACAAAAGAGTAGCGGCACCTACCATAAAAACCGCCCCCTCCTCGCAGTTATAGGGATATACAATGTAATACGCTATACGCTAACGGGAGGGAAAAATAGAAGAATCCTTCTATTATCCTAATTTTGCATTTATTGCAAGCTGCATATCTTTAATAAATTGAATATATTCATTTTGAAATTAAATTAAGGCTAAAAATTATATAATTTTGAGTTTCATTGTCCCAAAATTAATATTAGTTTTGCTTTAAATAAATTTGTAAAAATTATCCAAATTGATTTTAAATTGCATATACAAAGAAAAAACAAAACATTATGTTAATTATTTATATAATGAAATTTCAGGCAACTAATTAGTTTTCAGTAATGTAATAATTTTGAATACTGCGTATAGCATTTTTTTAAAAGTGCTTTTTAATAAAATTTCAGGCAAGTATGAAAGTACGAGTAGTATGCTCATTTTTCTAAGTTACATACTTGTTTTCGGTGGTGACGTGTTGTGTATAACCATATATAGTCAGACGCGCGCGGAATAACAGCACAGGGCCCAGAATTTCTTATCCTTTAAATTAATTTAACATGTGACTAGATGCAATAGTTACACTTTAAACAACAAAATCAAATATACAATTCAACTTAAAAATACAGTATGCTTAATGATCCTCTCGAATACGGTGGCTTAATAAGCGACATACTGCTAAAAAAAAATAATAACATTATAAAACTTATATCGAACATTTTCATGCACTTTGCTCTAATTATGGTTTCGTATGTCAATATAACGTGTGAGGAAATACCAATTGAAATTTATACTTTTGTAACTAAGGACCACTTGCAATGAATCAGTGAAGATAGATACCTAATAAATGAGCTTTTGTTGCATGGCCTATTCAACACAATAAAATAAATGAATAATCATTTATTATAAACTAATTTTAAGACAATTTTCTTGTGCATGAGATTACACCATTATACTGTATTCTGTCAAATTAAAGTAAAGGGCAGATCATAAACTCATTATTTTAATGTTATTTATATATGTTTGTCTTATTTATTGCTCACAAAATGTAAATATTGCTCATTTGTGCGTGAATAGGCCATATTATATTTCATAAATTAAGTCCATATAATATGTAAGGTTCCTGCACTCACAGTACAGATTTTTTAAATAATTTAATGTTTTGTTGTAGTTCCATAAGATTAATGATTAGATTAATTGTTTTGCATACCCTTTTATGTTGTTTTGGACCACTAAGATTCCAGGTTGAGATTAAAACAGTATAATGCAAAAAAAAAAAAAAAAAGAAAAAGAAGAAGAAGAAGTGTGTACTTCTTCAAATTCTAAAAATATAATATACTGCCTAAAAAGACTATATTAAAAGGACTTCAGCAACCTCAACAATTTACCACTTTGCAGTGGAATTTAGTGTAATGATAAATAACTGTTAATTCATTGCAAGTGGTCCTTAGTTACAAAAGTATAAATTTCAATTGGTATTTCCTCACACGTTATATTGACATACGAAACCATAATTAGAGCAAAGTGCATGAAGTTTTACAATGTTATTTTTTTTTTAGCAGTATGTCGCTTATTAAGCCACCGTATTCGAGAGGATCATTAAGCATACTGTATTTTTAAGTTGAATTGTATATTTGATTTTGTTGTTTAAAGTGTAACTATTGCATCTAGTCACATGTTAAATTAATTTAAAGGATAAGAAATTCTGGGCCCTGTGCTGTTATTCCGCGCGCGTCTGACTATATTATGGTTATACACAACACGTCACCACCGAAAACAAGTATGTAACTTAGAAAAATGAGCATACTACTCGTACTTTCATACTTGCCTGAAATTTTATTAAAAAGCACTTTTAAAAAATGCTATACGCAGTATTCAAAATTATTACAACTTTTATTTTAATTTTTTGCATCATAAATATTACTTAAAAAAATTATTACTGAAAACTAATTAGCTGCCTGAAATTTCATTATATAAATAATTAACATAATGTTTTGTTTTTTCTTTGTATATGCAATTTAAAATCAATTTGGATAATTTTTACAAATTTATTTAAAGCAAAACTAATATCAATTTTGGGACAATGAAACTCAAAATTATGTAATTTTTAGCCTTAATTTAATTTCAAAGCGAATATTCAATTTATTAAAGTTATGCAGCTTGCAATAAATGCAAAATAAGGATAAAATTCTATATTCTACTATTTTCCCCTCCCGTTAGCGTATAGCGTATTACATTGTATATCCCTATATACCTGCGAGGAGGGGGCGGTTTTTATGGTAGGTGCCGCTACTCTTTTGTAATTTTCTCGCGAGCAACACAAGCTGGCAATATGAAATAAAGATCATAATAATCCTTATAAAATTCCCCATCATGTTTATTTCACACTTAATTACGAAAAATTACGTCGTTAAAAAGTTCGCGACGTCTGAAATTTGCAAAAATTATCAAAATATTAATTATGTTAATTAGGTTAATTAAATATTAGTTTACGCACTTTTTCTAATTTTTTATCAAATCCTTGTATTTTACGCTTTCGATTGATACCTTAATTATTATTCTAGGGTCAATAGTTACTTTTTAAAAAAAGGTTTTTAAAAAGCATTTTTTCCCGGGACAAACTCAAATTTGGGCATGTTCCACCCGGAAATAAGTTAGGAACTTTTTTTTGGTAGTTCAGTATACAGTCCAGATTATGTATACAAAGTTTCAGCTTGTTGTGAATTTTTTCCAACGTCCCATAAGCTAAATTACATGAGCGCCGGCCTATTAATATTGGTTGGCATTGACATATTTTAGAAGAAATTTAATCAAATAAATTCCCTAAACAACAAAACTTATAATTTGAATTAATGTAATTTATTATGTTTATTTATTTATTAATCCACATACAGCATAGCCAATTACGTGTGAGATACAATGTTGCAATACAGTACAAAAAAAGAGTATATATTAAAATAACTTAGTATTATATATAATTAACACTGACAAATCTTATTTCGCAATATCAATATTAAAAGTTACTAACTTTAATCACGCATTAATTTCTTATAATATCATACCATACCGAGCTGGTATGGCCGAGTGGTGAAGGCAGCTGACTCGCAACTCTGTACTTCTCACCGAGTATAGGTTCGAGCCACTGCTGGGTGCGTACGTGAAGTGTGAGAGCACAACATGTTACACGATGCATGTTTACATGCATTCCATGACGACGCACAGCATTCGGGAGGTGCCATGATTGATGTGATTGCACCGACCAGCCTGCCTAGACGTTTCCACGGTTTCTCTAGGTTGTCATGGCGAATGCCGGGCTGAGTACTTAGGCCGTGGCCGGCCCGTGTGTGCTTTTCTATTAATTTGGAAAGTCCTTACCTGTCGATAAGACAATGTCTTGACTGGGACTGGGATTGGTGTAGCACGATAACACAATATGGCAAGCAAAAAAAAAAAAAAAAAAGGCCATTCAAATTGTGTATACACGAAAAAAAAATTACTACGAATGGCAGGTACATGAACCTGTATTTTGCAATAGGTACACTTGAATTTGGAACAGGTAGTAATAAAACTACAATACCACTTATAATCTAAGCGAGTCACACATTTATTGTTGCACAGTGCACCTGCATTAGGTATTATTGTAGTATAATAATACCTGTGTTCTAGGTTATATGTCTATGTCTACCTATTACATTGTTAGTATTAATTATTTTGCGTGTATAATTATTACTAATTGATTTATATAAAAAAACATGAATTACTCTTAATTTTCGAAAAAAAAAAAACATCTAAATTTTATTTTCCAGTTTTGTTTATTAAATTTTGTTTCGGTATAAATAGGAAGTAAAATTGTTATTACCTTCAACACATTTTTTTTTATTCCTCGCACTTAAAAATTTGCATCCTTGGTGCTGTAGTTGTCTAAAAAAAAAATGATATAAAAACATAGTCCTGCAATGCTAAATCATATATAATTGTAATACTCTATATTGCCTTTTCCAGTGCAAATCTTTAGTGCACCTCTGAATAGACCAATAAAGATAATTATACAGTATTTAATAATAACCTTTACGTTGTTTCTACACTTATATTTTAAAGCTATTATTTACAAATTTAAAATATAAATAAGCTAAAAATAACTAGAAGACAAAAACAAATTTCCCAAAATATAAAATTTTATTTATATCTTCATAAAAATACAGTATAATAAAATACTAAAGCTTGATAAAGCTTTCAGGTATATTATTATGGTATATTGAAAAATGATATAAGATAAATCAAAATCAAATCATATGTTATATTTTTTAAAAGCTATACATTTTTTATAAACATCTTACGAATGTATCTTTCAGTTTATTTTTATACTTTATAAAACGAAATAATGAATTTTAAACCTTTATGATCTTTATATCTTAGTACGCAAATATCTTCTTTGGTAATGTTATGTATAAGATAAAAAAATAAATTCTATTTTTAAATTTGAATGTTAAATATGAATGAAATATAAATCATTAATGTTACACCATGTATGCATTAATTATTGATAAAATGATATTTCACTAGTATGGGTATAAAATAATTTATAGTAAATTTTTGATGAAATAAAATTTTGTTTAGTTGAAGTTGTTGAGTATTTATATTTGCAGCAGTAGAGAAATTGATTAGTTTTTTTAATTTTATTACAAATTGAAATATTTACGCAGAAACTATATGAAATTTATTATACCTACTCTCACAATATTTTTAAGTTAAAATATATTGGACAAATATAATATTAATATTTAATAATTGTTTAAATGTTGAATTTATTTATTTTTGGAAAAAAGGAAAGTTCTAATGTATAAAGTTTTTTTTTTTTCGTAAAATAACTTACAAGTCACATTGTTGTGTTACATAAATACATTTTTGTATCACAATAAACAATAAGTAGTATTAAAGAACTTTATAGCTTAAATATTTTAACAATACTCTAAAACATCGAATAGGGTGTATGCATTCATGTTAAAGTTGACGCCATGTTGGATCACTCAATAACATGGGCGGCATAGGAAAATAACTCATCTTAAAAGTTTAAAAACACTATGTAATATTTTTGAGAGCATTGATGCTGTAAATATGTGGAACTAGTATCTCAAGTATGTGAGAAAAGTAAAAGTAACAAAAAATTAACCGATTTCCCGAAGAAGATTGCCTTAAACGAAGTTTGTCCTATGCTCAGCAGTGTTATTTACTACTCCAAATCTCCAAGCGCATTAAATAATGATGTCATACGGATACACCCTATACTTACATAATTTATTTACTAAAAAAATTATTGTCATGTAAGAACGGCAATTAATATATATATATATCACTTTACAAAATGCAAAACATGAAATAAAATGACTGAAGAAACCAGCAAGGGCCTTAACATAATGAAGAGAGTCTCATAGTTGGGTGAAAATCTTGATAGGTTTTCTGCTATCCTTTTCTTTCAAATTTATCATACCTAACAACGATGATTTATTTTCCTTAACATCTCTTACAAAATGAAAAATGCACATTTTAAAATTTTATTTTGTGTGAGTTTTATAATACACACTGAACACACACACACATATTTATATTTCCCAAAAGTAAAACAGTGCAGGAGAGGGTAACTTTCATTGAGATATCGTTATTATTTTTTCCTGTAGAGATGCTTGTTCCACTGAATAATAAATTATCTTATGAGAAGTAAAATGTAATGAAAATAAAAAGTTGTGTTGGAGTAGCATCTGTGGGGGACATTTGAATTTTTTTGGAACCCGCTTATTTTATTTCTATAAAAGAAGGAAGAAAGAGAGAGCGAGAGAATCTTCCTTAATTGAAAGTAATTTATTTCTTTAATTTATGCAATATTTTATAAACCACCAGCTGTGTACCCAATTCAAAATATATTTTTAATTCATCGCTTTACTTCATTTGAGGCTATTTTTTCTTATTTTAACCACTGATATAAGTAATTTATTACTTAAATTATTTGATTTTTTAATATTTTTGGATATCCATTAGTATTTAAGTCTAGAAAGTAAGTGTAAATTCTTACTTTTCGTATTAAGAAGGCTTGTATAGATTTTTGAAATATAAGCGTTTACCCTCTATACTATTTATGTCATTAAAAAAATCAATGGAAAACTATACCTAAACGTAGTACAGTACGTAAGATAAAAAAAAACTAAGACGGCCCGTGACCATCAGATAAAGGAGAAAAATAATGAAATTAACAACTGGCAACAACAACAACAACAAAATCAGAATTTCATGAACTTATTTAAAGGCGTAGAACACCTTGAACAATAAAGTTGTGTTATATACTAACAAATCTAAAAATCAACTTTGATTTTTTGTTAAAGGTGTTCTACGCCTTTAAGTATTTTATTTTACAATTTTTTTTGTGTTACCGTGTTTTACATATCTGAGGAATTTTTTTTTTACAGTTTTTATTTAAATAATCGTTCTACATCAACGTGTTATCAAAAGAATAAAAATTTCAAGAGTACGGAAGGTTGAAAAGTGAATATTAAGCTAATTATTTGGTTCGGTGTCTGTAATATGAAACGTTAAATATGTTGGTTGCTACTCTTCCTTTGACTCAGTATTAGTAAAGTCATAATAATTGCGTGCGTGAATTACGAAAGGCTAAAAACCATTTCAGTGGTAATTTCTCCAATTTTATTTTCCTATTCGTTTATGACTTCATTATCTTCAATGATTGGTGTCATTTATATTTTTATTAACATAATGAAAACAATGATGAAGAAAAATACGATAAAATTAGTACAGTGTTTTGTGCTAAATGAAATTTTTACATGAAACAAAAAATCAAAATATCATATTATATATAATTTTTAAATATTGTCTACGTTTGAGTTTAAATATATATATATATATATATATATATATATATATATATATATATATATATATATATATATATATGTATATATATATGTCACAAAATAAAATTACTTAATTTCTTATATTATTTAAAATGTGCAGTGTCAGAATATTAAGTTTGGTATACGTATTTCTAAATTAAAAAAGCAATTAGATTTTTTTAGAAGTTTCCATGTATTCCCACTCTCTCTCTCTCTCTCTCTCTCTCTCTCTCTCTCTCTCTCTCTCTCTCTCTCTCTCTCTCTATCTCTCTCTCTCTCTCTCTCTCACTCTCACTCTCACCTCTAAAACCACACTTTCGAATGCTCTGTACGTTTCAAAGAATGCAAAACATAGCTGAGCATTACATTTTTTTAAAAAAAACTTGCGTGTAAGCTTAAGTTTGCCGTGTTTACCTAAAAACAATTGAAAAATGCTTCGCTAAACAACAAAGAAAAGAATATATTTTTAAAATTCACAACTGAAAAAACAAAATCCAATGTTTGAACAGATAATTTTTTTAGTATATACGTTTTTACATATAGAGAAAAGAGCGAGAGAGAGAGAGAGAGAGAGAGAGAGAGAGAGAAAGAGAGAGAGAGAGAATATAGACACAGACACAAAACCTAAATTTTTTAAAGAAACTTCTGTAGAATATTATTAAAATAAGACATCTAAATCATCAGTATAAATAAAAATAACGTAATAAATTTGTATGATTGTTATTTTAGAAAGAAAAATTGTCAATACGATAAGTTTAGTTTTTTTATATCAACGTTAATTTAAAAATACTATTAATGTTAGTGATGGAAAGTTACTGTGAATTTATATTCTTTGTAACTCTTTTAAATCTCACTCTTGTGAAAGAATGGACCCAAAACTTCATTTTATAATAATGACCGCTTATATTTACTCAAAATGCGGAAAAGGAAGTGCCGGAAGAGGAAACCACGTGCCGGTAAAAGTGGGAGGTAGCTTTTTTAGGCTTAGCTTGCTGCTGGCACCAACTTTTCTCCCACTTTTACCGTCACGTGGTTTCCTCTTCCGGCACTTCATTTTCCGCATTTTGAGTAAACATTAAGCAGTCAATGATTGTTTATGTTTACTCTAAAAGCGGAAAAGGAAGTGGCCGGAATAGGAAACCACGTGACGGTAAATGTGGGAGAAAAGTTGGTGCCAGCAGCAAGCTAGGCCTGAGCTACCTCCCACTTTTACCATCACGTGGTTTCCTCTTCCGGCACTTCCTTTTTCGTATTTTGAGTAAACATAAGCGGTCAAGATGTAACAATCCTTTTCCATGTAAGTTCCGGTAATAATGTGCTACATTCTTTCATCAGTGCAAGTATACTTCTATAATGTAAGAGAAAAATATAAAACGTAGTTATTATACAATGAAATATACTGTACTCTACGAAGTTTAAAATTAAAATTAAGATAAAACTAAACTTGAAAACTTTTTTCAGTAGTCACAATGGTTATTGTATTTTACAATAAGGCAATTTGTAAATTTAATGCTTTTTTCCTACACTTTTTTCCTACATCATTTTTGTAGTACCATCCAAATGTAGTTACATTTACGGAAACTTTAGAATAAACGTAAGGGAGTATACATGGGATAAAAATTGTAAACTGTTCGACAATATAACGTCAACAAGTTCAACGTTTAACCAAAATGCTAGAAAGGATGTAGTAAAATAAAATAAAAAGTTCGAGGATTTTTTTTTTTTTTTTTGCGTTGTTTTGTATTTGTTGTTTCTTATTGTTTCGTGTCAAGAGATCGTGCACGCAGACTGGGCAAAGTTTAATACACTGTTACCCGGCATGCATCAAGGAAGTCTAAACAGTCCGTGAAAATGTTTTTTTCCCATTTAAAAAATATAACTTATACATACATAAAATTCCCAATTATATAAATAAAAAGTATCTATCTTTTATATCTTCAATAATTTCCAGTTTAAATTTTTTGATACTAACATTAAATACTGCTAATTAGTTTAACAAATGGTACACAAATCATTGACATATTATAGGTCCTCTGATTTTCTTGATGTCAGTCTTTTTTATAAATGTTTCATATTTTATTTACATTTAAATCTAATTAATGCACCTTTGTTGTTAATTAATATAATTAATTGCAAGTCAAACTTGTTTATACAATAATATTACGAAGTTAAGCCGAAATAAAACATATTAATCTTTATTTAATTGTAATGAAATATGTTTCAAATGAATGAAATTATAATTAAATTTTAGCATTTTTTTTCATTTGTCATATTTTATATTTAATTTATTTCATACAGCAAAAAAAAAAAAAAAAAAAAATTGAAAAACGGAAATAAATACACAATCATGTTTTATTATATTAAATTTTATTACATACTGTATCAAATACTTATCATTTTTGAATATTTTTAAAATAAAAATAAAAGAAAACCATTTGTTTATTTTAATTTAAACATAAGAGAAAACGAGAGAGCTTGAAATTATATAAATTTATTTTTTGGTATTACATTTCTTGAAATGAGAATCAAATTTCTTGACTATTTTAATTAAGCTGTTATAAAGAAAAATTCTTTTTTTTTTACCAACAAACAAAGGAAGAGTGTTTATTTCAAAAAATAATTTTCTTGTATTGTAAACATTATAATTAAAAGTTCATATTGTCATTCACAAAAGCTGAAGCGAAGACATTTAGGGGGAAATTTGAGCGGTAAAATTAATTTCGACGATGTTAAAAAAAATAAAGACAGAAGAGAGAGAGAGAGAGAGAGAGAGAGAGAGAGAGAGAGAGAGAGAGAGAGAGAGAGAGAGAGAGAGAGAGAGAGAGAGAGAGAGAGAGAGAGAGAGAGAGAGAGAGAGAGAGAGAGAGAGAGAGAGAGAGAGAGAGAGAGAGAGAGATACACCTAAAAAATATTCAGCTCAGATTCGTTTTATTAGTTTTATTATTAATATCATTCAATTATTTACTTCATTTATGTAGTTGCGTATTTATTTTGTTTTTCACAATAATATATTTTCATTCTCTTTTTGGAATCCTGTCAAATCACCATAATAAACTGTCAGGAAATAATAATATTTTCTGTATTATACACATTTTAACAAACATTATGTTTTTTGTAATTATCATTCTTCTGAACAAGTAAGTTTATTTAATATTTTATTATTCTCTATATGTGTGTGTGTTTTATTTATTTATTATTATTTTTAACTAAAATTTAGCAATAACAAATATAATTTTATGTAATTTTACTGTCAGTAGCAAAACAAAACATAAACATAATAATAAGTTGCTTTTAAACCGTGTGAGAAACATAAATTCTAAAATATGATTCTATGCAAAGTACTTAAAATATTTTAATATAAAATTAGGTAAAATTTTATACTTTAAGGAGCTATAAATATTAAAGTTTTGTTATTAAAGCTTTTCACCCTAAATACAGTAAAACCACAAAATATAATAAAAAAAAAGTTAATTGGCAGAAAATTTAATATAGTAAGAAGAGAGGCAGAAAATTCCCAGAAGTACACGTTGCTAGAAAAATTGTGAAGAATTATTACATACGTTGCAAAAAAATATATAGTGATGACAATTAAAAATAATAATTATATAAAAAAAGAGGAAATTACAGGGCCTGTCCTTTTATTAACATTGTATTCTAGTTTGTTTATTAATCTAAGTTTCTTATATTTTATTTACACACTAAAAGAGCTAAAGTTATTTCATGCAAAATTAATAAAATTATTAACATGTAAAATTGATGGATTTATTTTCCTTTGATTATTGCATGTTAAAATATTATTACTTACAAATAATGTGTTGTTAATTTTAGTATAATATACTCATGCTATGATCTTATTACTATTATTTAATGTGTGCAATTTATCTTAAAACAAAAAATACGTAATACAATTAAGTGCTTTAGTAACTTGGAAAAAGAACGCTTCGTAAATATATAGTTTAATCTGGATGATGACAGCACAATTTATCATTATTTAAAACGAATTGTGCTTAGAATGCTATCGTCTGTTACAATTTAATCTTGTGTTATATTGAAGATTTGTAGATAATAATTTAAGCGGCAGTAAGCCGAAATGAAGAAATACTGTACAAATAATTAGGCCCTAGCTGTAAATAAGCGCATATTTAAAAGTAAAATGTAAAACGTATACGATTTCAATAATTCGAGGAATATACCGAACTTCATATACACAGATCTACCATTTTATAAAAAAAAAAACTGTACATTAGTTTTTTTTTTATTGTGGCTTATACCAATTTACCTTAAATGATAGTGACACACACACATGTATTATTTATATATATATATATATATATATATATATATATATATATATATATATATATATATATATATATATATATATATATATATATATATATATATATATATATAGTTTTAAACACTTTTTCAGGTTTTTAGGTATAATTTCTTTAGCTTCTTTACATGGACTTCATCATTAGTAATTATATTTTAGAGTTACATTTACAACATGATCTGTAACTGGATAAGAAAAAAAATGCTTTACATAATAATGTACGTTACTTGCATAATATTATTATCATATAATCACACTTTATAATTGATTAGGAAGCAAAATTATTGTTAAAGTAAATTTACGAAATAAACTGAAATAACTTTTATACACGTAATACACCAATAGTAATACGTTAGTATCTAAATTTCAAGGAGAAACATGTATTCTCGGAGAACACATATGCCACAGACTATCATGATGTGATGATACTAAAGCAGAAACGTGAATGAAAATTAAAAATTGCACGATAATATGGAAATTTTTAAATGCATAGTATAGCTTTGTATTATACGATTTATTTTTAAAATGGCGAGAATTATGCATCATATAACATAAGCCGATGTCTGTAAACTATCCTATTACGCCGTTGATTCTTGTCTTTCCGTATTCATTTTAACCACTACTCCTTTGTAAACCTACTGTCTTCGTTTTCCACTAATTTATTACTATCAGGCACCGGCCTCAAGTCGTTAAATCCATCTTCATACGTAATTGTTCACCACGTGAAAGGCGCACAGAAGAGGACATATTGATCATAAGTATATAATAGTTAAGTGAAGTGGCAATAGTGTAGAGGCCGATCGGGCAACATTCGTTCCGGGGCTGTTCTGCACACATTTTTCAAGGATTTTGAATGTGGACGTCTTCGGCTCGGACTTCTTTATAATCGGTTTTACTGTTCCACCCAGAAAGACAGAACGGTTTACATCTCGAGAAGGAGCTTCAACTAGTCAGAGCCGTGACGGGATTACATTCATGTGCATGTGACCCCCACATCCCACGGCACATGAAAGCGTGGGCCAGTAAACAATTTTATCAAATTAATTATACGCTTACTCATCTCAGGTAATGCTACTGTTAATTGCTACTGTTAATGTATGCCAAGTGTACGTGTTTCCTAATTCTTATGAGAGCAACTCAACCATTCTTTCATTAAGGTTTGTTTAGTGCAAAAGACAGATGGAGAAAGACAGAGAGAGAGAGAGAGAGAGAGAGAGAGAGAGAGAGAGAGAGAGAGAGAGAGAGAGAGAGAGAGAAGAGAGATATAATAATATGAAATATAACATATAACTTACAGGAGAGTTTCCAATTGTATACTTTGCCAATTAATTTATAATTTGACACTAATCAATATATATTTATTTGGCTTTAATTTGTCAAGTATCATACTGTTCTTTCTTTCATTTTTTTTTCTTCAGAAAATATAATAATGTTCCAGAAACTCTAATAAGTTAAATTAAATAATTTAAAGGGATATGTTGAAACTTAAAAGTTTATCTTTAAATTTAATTACTGCAATTAATAAGAAGTGACGCTTATAAAAGTTCCAAATAGTCACCATTGACATAAGGAAGATTTTTTTTTTAACCATCAAACCTTTAAAGCATATACTTTCTAGGTAAACTTGTGTAATGAAAAGTAATATCTTAACTTGACATACCTGAAAATCAACGTTGATTTATTGAAATTGATGATATGATGATTTATCTGCGTATCAACATTGATTTTCAGGTACTTCACGATATTGTTACGTATTACTTAACTCTCCTCATACATACGTACAAATATTACCTGTTATTAGACAAATTTATTGTTCAACGTGTTCCATTCCGTTAAGTAATCAACCATTAGCTATAACAAATTTTAAAGTCTTGTAGTTTACATGGTAAGATTGATCATATATATAGGGAATTTTTAATATATAATTTCAAGGCAACATTGCACTTAAAACGAGGTTCCAAATTGATGATCAATGTTATTGAACAGCACAAAGCCACCGCAAAATTAAGTTTTATCCTTTTATAACATTACAAAGCAATCATTATTATCCTTATTATTTTAAAAAGCAAATAAGACATTCACATCACAAAAGTTTGTACGATAAAAGCAAGTTTTATTAAAATATTACGATGTTCAATCTATTAAAACTTTAACTAAACTAATTTTAAAAATTTCAAGTACAAAAACACTCTATACACTCTGTGACTACCTCTTTACAGACTTTATAAACTTATAGGTTTATCAATATTATTTAATGAAAATCAAATATTCTAACTATTAGTAATTTACTTTAATAATAATAGCAACTCTTGAAGTAAAGTTTCAACTATTTTTTAATGTAATGAATAAATTCTTATAAGTTTTTTTTACACAAAATTTTCTTTTCTATGACATATATTTTAATTAAAATTGCTGTATGTAGTGGTAAATTTAATTATAATATTTTTGTTGTAAATTCTTGTGTATAAAACTTGAAAAATAAAATTCAAAGAACTTATTTTTATTTTATTATAATTTTTTTTGTATACTGTATATTAATAAAACTAAGCCATGAACATAGTTTTTATAATTTGAATACACGTGTGTAATAAATGGTAAATTTAAAATAGTAAAGTAATTTCGTAGTAAGTTTATTGATTTTGTTTTTAAGTGACCTTGCAGTATGTTGTAATATCATAGAACAAAACGACAGAAAAAAATAATTTGTTTTTCTTGTGTAACCATAGAGGCATTTTTTCTCATACATTCCTTTTTTCCTTCTCTCTTTCTCCTCCTCCCCCTCCCCTGTTCAATTTTCTTTTTCAATTCCTCTCCCTCATTTCTGCTATGTATTAATATTTTACTAATTGACCGCTTATGAGCTTGTTCTGTAAAGTAAAGTGAATCTCAATAACAGTGATTGGCTGACCAACAAAATAAGACACGTTCATTAGTTGATCTTTTTTTTTTTTTTTTTTTTTTTTTTTTTTTTTTTTTTTTTTTTGAGCCGATAAAAGTGAGTCGCATATTAAGACTGGAACTTTTTTTGGGAAGTTTCTTTCATTCTTATCAAGTTCAAAGTTCTAAAAGAAGAAATAACAATGATCGACCATATGTATAAACGTAGTAAACAGGTAACGACGTCATAATCAGCTGTTTATAACAAAGCAACATTTTTGAAGCTGGCTCAATATTTGTGTGTAGTTTATAGAACGAGCTAGGCTTACACAAAATGTGTGCTTCTGTTTACTCAAAATGCGGAAAAGGAAGTGGCCGGAAGAGGCAACCACGTGATGGTAAAAGTGGGAGGCAGCTCAAGGTTAGCTTGCTGCTGGCACGAAGTTTCCTCCCACTTTTACTGTCACGTGGTTTCCTCTTCCGGCACTTCCTTTTCCGCATTTTGAGTAAACAGAAGCACACAATGCTGGCAATGAAAGTGCCGGAAGAGGAAACCACGTGATGGTAAAAGTAGGAGAAATCGCGCGAGCAGCAAGTTACGCCTGAGACACCTCCCAATTTAAGATCACATGGTTCCCTTTTCCGGCACTTCCAATTTTCCTATTGTTAGAAAATTGTTAATCATAAACGGTCATTATAATTTAATTCAATATAATTTTGTTTGTATATAGCCCCTGTGAGTTATAATGCTAACTCACTTGTTAAATCGTAGTTACGTTGTTATTTTTATTGTTGTGACAATTTATTAAAAGATAATTAACTTAAGATTTAACTAGAGGTTGCAGATTACAGTCCTTATTATTATTTATTATAAAGTATTTTTTACTGTTTTGAAAGTTTAGTGTAAGAGTGGGTCTTTCATTTTATATAGACGATTCATTAATTTAATCAGTGTTTGGTTCGACACCCAACTAAAACGATACTGTATTCTAGCCTCACACTATAACGAAATCGTTACTATTAAAACGTGCCCACGATAACGATACTATTATATATCTTATATATCGATAATGATAACTATACATCATATAAAGTCCATATAATAAAGAGATTGAGCGCAGCACAAAACTAGCGAAGTTGATTTTATTTTGTGATGGATGTACTTGATTCTAAGCCAATACGATGCCGTTCACCTGTTACGTCACTGATAATAATAATACACCCGGTGATATGATGTCTTTGGTGAATTCCTTTTCAAATTACTTGGCCAAAACTTTTCCCGGAGCATCTAACCTCTTATATATATGGACCTTGTACATCATAGTGCAAAGTTTTATTGAAATAAATTATTTCAAATTTTGCTTCATGACTGTACTATATACAGTATACTTACTATGATTAACCACCTCCTTCAGATTTATTTATTTATTTTTGTATTTCTTCGTATTTTTTGTGCATTTTTCTTATACTTTTGTGCGTATTTTTTCTTAGGTTTTGAACATAAGTATTATTATTGATGCAACCATAATATGGTCAATTTTTGTTAATCAATAACGATAAATTTTATAAAAACTGTTGTAGTTAGTAGTAAGATAATTAGTTATGTTAGTAAGATGCTATGTTATTCAATGTAGGAGCTGTTTACTAATATTTTGTAATAGGTATTTATATTAATTCTCTATAACGTTAAAGTATTTTTTTTCTCCTTTTAATTTCCCCTGCTTTTTTATTTGAGAAATGTATTTCATTTTATATTCTTTATAGTGACAAAAAATTATAATTACAATTCTCTCTTGCTTTATTTTCTTTTTTTTTTTTTCCAATTTTTTATTTTAAAACTTAATTAAAGAAATAGAAAGAATAATACTGGCAATGTGTAACAATAACAATTTTTTTTCTATTGACAAAATCGATAAGGAAGCACAATTGAAAAGATGGGCATGTACGCAGCATGATATCAACATGATATTTTCAATTTCAATCTTTTCACTAACCAAGTGTGACGTCACTCAATCTGTAAACAACAATAATAATTTTCATCAGAAAAATAAATAATAATAAAAACTAATGAGCCCAAGGTAATTATTACATGTTTATTTATTTTTTGTATAAAATAAACATATTATTATAATTATAGCTCATTAACAGTCTACCAACTAAATTTGCTTAATATAAAATAATATATAATTTTGTATAGAATGCTGGTTAATATTGTAGGAAGCAATTTCAGGGTAATTATCAAAACTAGAGCAATGAACTTCAACGGAGGGGGGAACACAGCTCCAAAACTAAACATACACGTTTTTATTTATATATTTTTTATATGACATGCCAAATTAAAAGTAACAAAAATAAACAAACTGTGAAATTGTTTACGCTTTATTTAATATTCCTTTACCAACAAGCTGATTCTATAATTTTTGTATATTACAATATTGTCCATATATAACTAGAAAATTTTATTTTAAATTTTATTTACACGACACGAATGCGGAATGAAATAAATTTTAATTTTGCTATCGTGCGTAATATTTTCTATATTTCGACACTGGAACTATTACGTGATATATTTACTAATTGAATTCAATTTATTTGCGGTACGATTGAACCACTATATTGAGGTATTTGAAATGAAATAGTATATGCATAGTAGATCATTCATTCTGAATATTATATTGATTTAGCTCCAGTAAATTCATTTACATTATATTGTATTAATTACGTAGCTTTTTTATTACTTATTTTGTTATTTGATTATAATAAAAAAAAATAAATGAATTAAAATTTTAGTGTTAAAATAATGAACAAATATTTAGACTAAAAAAATAAAGTTTACAAGCATGTATATTGAAGTTTAAAATAGGCAATTTTTTAAATTTAAAATTAGGTTTATTAGGTGATAAAGTTTTTGTTTTATATACACAGCTGTAAACACGATAATAAAAAATTACATACTAAATGCTGCCCTTATGTCATAACTCAGAAAATATAAATGTTGCTATTGAAAAATTGCATAAACTGTTTATCATACAGTATTTTGCTATACTGTGCTGCATAGTTATTGTTAAGTAATGCAAATTTTTTAAAATAATTTAAATATAATTTTGCTAAAATTGGCAAATTAATATAGCATAATCATGGGTTTGCTATTATTATTATTATTTTTCTTGCACGAAAAATATTTAGAATCATATTAATCTATAAGAGATGGATTATTTTTAAACCTTAACTCAAGCCTACAGTACTATATTATATATTTAACTTTGCTAGTAAAATATTAATCTATATTTCTAGATAATTTTTATCACCATCTAAATATAAATACATTGTCATTAAAAAAAAATCAAGTCCACAAACGGAAAATAAATAAAATAATTCAATAGATTTAAAATTAAGATTTTTCAGAATGCATTTTTTTATATACTATAACAGAACATAATCATTTTCAAACAGCAAATATTAATTATATGTATTTTTTTTTAAACCGGAACTAAATCCTATACAACCTTGTATTTTTCTGCCCAAAAAAATTATACACATTCGTTGGTTGATCTTGTTTTTTTTTTAATCGCATGATGAGCATAATGGAACTTTTATTCTTTTGTAAAGTTTTGTTCATTCTTAACAGTTCTAAAGTTCTAAACGAAGAAAAATCAATGATCAACCGTACATATAAACGTAGTGTTGCAGGCTTATTTATATTTTATAATTATTAATAATAATGCAATAATGTCCTTTAAATTTAAGTATAGAAATGCCTGATAATAAAGTTGTCTAGGGAAATAACTCAGGTTACCGGCTGCTACACGTTGGCTGAAGGAGAGGGTGTCCAAGATAGATTGATAAAATAAAAATATGAATGTCTAGAACTTTAATTTAAAGTATAATTAAACAGGTAATGACATCATGATTAGGCGTTCTTAAAAAAGTAAAAATATTTAGCTGGCTCAATATTTGTGTGTAGTTTACAAAACGAACTATATACGCAGTACTTTGTTATGTTTCTTATAAAATATGACATTTATGTATGTTTGTTTCAGTAGAGAAAAAATTTACTAGAAAATATTCTGTGTCTGACAGAGAGTGAGTAAATGTAAAAAGAGAATAGTATGATGATCCAAGTGTAAGGGTAATAAAATTTTGCATTACATTTAAGGAAAGTTGGAACAATGACAGTAATATTTTAGGCAAAACAAGCAGTCCCTCGTGACTAAAACACCCATCTGAGCCATAAACTTTCGGTTTGAGGTGCATCACAAAACAACATCTATATAATAAATTTAATAATAACATAAACTGGAAAATGGAAAAACTTTGTTGAAACTTTATCTCTAAACACATACTTTTTTCTTTTTATTATAATGTTTCTGTTTTTCCATGTTTATACAGAGTACACCAAAGTTAAATAAAGTTTTACTTACATTGTTTTTAATTATACTTGTTAAATTAACTAAAAACAGCGAGTAACCATTTTTCCCCTTCAAAATTGTAGCAACATTTTCAGATATTAAATATAACTTCAATAAAAAAAAATAAATAAATAAATAAAAAGAATTGTTAACTACTGCATTATGTATATAATGCTTGTTTATACTGTATAGTAAGGCATAATATTCAAATTGAAAATTGACCTAATTACGATGATGCTAATAAATTTTTAGGTGTAAAGTTTTGATTAAGGATTCATTGGTTAAAAAAAAAAAAGAAGTTTCATTACTCATATCATATAATGTAATATTGTAGTAATACTAAAATTATATATAATTTTTATTAATTAATTATGTTAATTGCGAGTCTAACAATTACCAAGTCTAATCAATTCCTGTGATCCTAATTGCCATTGCTTAAAATACAAGATGTGTTTCGATACGTATGATATTTAATAACGATCAAATATAGTTTCAGTTCAATGAATCAAGTTTGAGGTTACTCTGTATATAGTTGAGTTTAATAATTTGCTTTATAAAATTTCACTATATTTTTAAGGCTAACTTTTGTCTCAACGGTAAACAGATCTTGAAGCATGTCTTGAAGTTTTATTTCTATTTCTCCTCTCTTCTTATACTATATTCTTTCTAAAGTTTTGTATTGTCTTTGTTTTGTCTGTGTTGTTATACGCAAAAGTGAGGTTTATTGAGTTAAATTTTACCAAGAACCGTAAATATATATTTCTTTTTATATTACATAATATGCATATACCTAGAATACCAGAGAGAGAGAGAGAGAGAGAGAGAGAGAGAGAGAGAGAGAGTAAAAAAAACTTACAAATTGTTTGTTATTAGTATTACTTTTTTCTTTATCATTTTTTTTTCTTTTTTTACTCCTCAAATTTTTATATAAGTTATATGATATAACTAATATTGGTTTTATAATTTTTTTACAAACATTTAAAAAAAAAAAACTAAATTTGCTTGATATTTTTCTTTTGGAACTGAAAGTATAAGTTTCAAAGTAAAGTTATACTAATATAATATTATATGATTTTTCTCATTCTTTTTTCTCTCTATAAAATAATTTTATATTTGAAATAATTTTTATAGCTGTTTAAATTAGTTTTATAATCATATTGGTTTACAAACAGAATTGGTAACGTTGAAAGAAATTTGATCCTGCCAATAACTCAATATTTTATTTTTCTAACAAGCCTTTTAAATTACCAATAATATTCGAAAAATATTGTGCAGTGAAAAAGAAATGTAAATTTTCTTTTGAAAACCATATTATAGAGCAACAGTATTATAGAATGTGAAATAAAATGAAAGTTCTAATTAGGGGTCAGTGGTAAATATTTGAACAATTACAAAGCTTTCATCAACGAATGTATTTTTTTTAATATATAAATTTGATAAACTTATAAAATTTATATAAATATATAAACAACATATATATTTATATCATGTTATATGTTATTTATATTTATATATTTTGATAAATTCATATAATTTAATAAATTTTACTGTTATATTTAAAAGCAAATAATGATTATTATTATAAAAACATCGAGTTAAATGTGAACATACAATGAAACATATGGCAATCAACACTACTTTTTTACATTAATATGATTGATTTCAATAATCATTTATAAAGACAACTTTACGGATTAATTTTGATAAAAATCCCTAATAATTAAAATTTACATATATGTAAATGTATACACCTTTGCCAAAATAAGAACAGAGATTTTTACAACCGAATGCACCCCTTTTCTGAAACAATTTTCCCCAGATAAACACTAAAAATTTACAGGTGATCAATATAATATTGAAGTTTATACATGGCAAATTTTATTTCTATAACTTGATTAGAATCAGAGAAAAAGAGGTGCATCCGGTTGTAATTACCTCACATCTTATTTTGATAATGGTTTATATACCATTAATTTTTTCTTTCCCTATTTTCATTATCATATAAAATTTTAGACCAGCCAATATTTAATTTTATTGTTTGGTTCAATTAGATCATTGTATCAATTTTGTATTATAGTTATATTTAATGAAGAGTAATACTTATATTATATTGATGCTTACACGTCAAAGTAAACGTACTACACTTTACAAATTTTGTGAAAAATGAACGATCTACACTTTACAAATTCCAAGTTCACCCATCTAGTTCTCATGTTAAAACGCGTCGAAGCGCCAAACGCAGATCGTTCATTTTGAGTGAAATTTGTAAAGTGTAGTACGTTCATTGTGACGGGTAAACACCGATATTATATATTTATATTCTTCATTAAATATAAATATAACTACAATAAAACATTGATACTACAGTATGATCTAATTGAACCAGCCAATAAAATATTGGCTGGTCCACACGTTTCCTCTCTCGTCATCGAGCTTTTGCTGCTTGATAAATAATTTATTAAATTAAGTACAATCGTTAAACACTGCAAGATTTTATAAATGTTCGATAATATTTAAGTATCGCCAAAACTGCCATTTGAAATGGGCGATAACTATAGGCAATGATACAAACTAAAGTTCTCCTGGCTTTTCATATTTTTTTGAAAAGTTTAAAAGACATTTGACTCACATATTATACGCTGTCCTGCCCCTCCCATCCTACCTCTTCCACCCCCTTCCCCGTAAATGAATTATATATATAAAAGTGAAGAAGATAAAGTTATTATCTAATATGAAAGTGTGTGAGATATATTCTAATTAAATTTAAGAGACGTCTGCTAGCATTATTACATGCAAAAGTAGCTCTGATGATTGAAAGTGAATAGGGTCACTAGCCTGCGGTTGGAATTGCTGAGAGTTTTGACACAAAGCTTCATCTAATCAACCAATTCAGTCAGTTCCAGTTCAATAAACAGCTTTTTTGATATAAACAGTGAATATAAATTTGTTAAACAGAACTGTAAAATATATTATTATAAAATGATACATAAATAAAAATAGTAATAAATTTATTTCAATAATAAAATAATTTAAAAGTTATATACACTATTTCATACAATATTATTTAATAATAAAAAAGGGAAAACTTTTAGCTTTATATAAATGTTTTATTATAGAAATATTATTAATTTTATTTTTTTTTTATTTTATTATTATTATTTTTTATTTTTTTATTTATTTTTGATAAAATACTGTAAACATTTATTTACGAAATATTAAATTAAATTTCAAAACTGAACTTTGAACGTGATACTTGTGATTTACAGTAGTTATTCAAGCAACAGTAAGAATTTGATATGACACAATATATATTATTTAAATAATTTTATTCTTAAAACTTGCTTGAAGTATGAATTTTTGTGATGTCTTCGTGAAATGTCTGTCAGGAAAATACTGTCATAGTGTACGTTATGTCAGTGTGTGAGAAACACTTACATATAGGATAGCCAGTTTGATGGTGTTTGTGATAGGTGTTACTACTTTGTAAGTGCCAAGGTAGAAATGGAAGCAGCGTAGAAAAAATAAAGTAAATAGCAAATGGTGTACTTAAATGGTGTACAATTTTTTGTCTCTATCTGGCTTCTTCTCAAATATCTGCTTTTATATAATACGACCTACTGTTCAGCTTATTGATACGGATTCCAGTGAAGTGTGCTGTTTCGCCTACGCTCAATAATTTAGCTGAGTGCCTGATATATGTATATATATGTATATATATATATATATATATATATATATATATATATATATATATATATATATATATATATATATATATATATATATATATATATATATATATATATATATATATATATATAATTAGGCAAATTATTGAAAATAGAGACTCTTCTAACGTTGACGTAAAATAACAATATTGAAAGAGAAAATATATTGTGATATATATTTGACATACTTCTCTTGCATTATTTGCTTTTTTTGTTGTTGTTGATTGATTGATTTCATTTTCCTTTTGTAATGAAATGAATATATATTTGTTAACTTAAAAGAGAGAAAAAAATCTGTTATATTGATTAAGATTTAGAATAAGCTTTGTTTATTGACCTAGGCAGTTCATATAGTAACATGTTGTAACAATAAGATCCTGTACATACTAGTAACAACAAGATATAGTAACAACAAGCGTTGGTCTTGTCAACTATTTACAATACATTTTAATAAAAAATATATCTAAAAATACATACATTGTCGAATAAAATTTTCAAAAAACAAAAGAAATGGAATATTCTGAGAGAAAAGACGTTTAAAATAAGCCAAATATGTTAACTAGAGAATTGAGACAAAATTATAGTAAATAATATTGTTCAATCAGTATATAAAATTGTAGATTTGAATGTTAAATATGCATCAGCAAATTAATAATATCAATCTTAGAATTTGGATCATAAAATTCAGCTTATGTGTATTGTTTAAATTTAGTTTTAACCTCTAAAGCCATAAACCACATAAAACAACATGTGCACGAATGAATAAACACGAAATACGATCTTCAAAACTGTTGACAATTTTTACCAGAATGTTAATGTAGCCTCACAAGAGAGAGTGAAAATACTGTAAAGTATGCAATTTACGTGAAAATTAATGTTTACGACGTCAGAAACATGCAAAAATGCGCGGATTGCATAAATCGCATGTTCTGATCACTGCTACGGGGCTACTGTTGGTTTTTGAGAGAAACTAATGTTATCTATGTAAATCCCATCAAGTTTTTTGTGATATAAATGCTTATGAGTTTCTCTGGTCTATTCCTTTAAGTTGTTATAAAAAACTCTTGAAAATTGAACTAGATACTATTATTGTAATTGATACAACGAAGAACAAGCCTGTCGCAAACAAGAGGGTAGTCTTTGTCTAAATAACAATGAAAAAATAGCCAGTGATAGAAAAAAACACACATTAAAATATTGAATTTGTAAATTTAGAGTTTGTTTTTTTGTATTAAAATCTGCAAAACACCAAATTAAAAAAAAAAAAAAAAAAAAAAAAAACTCGTTGTAGCCATTTTTAGATTATGAGAGGAAACGAGTGATCTTTTTGTAACTTACGTTAGAAAAAATAAAAAAGCTCCATTTATAACAATGTCTCTTTTTTTAGGTTGTTTTGTTACTTTATAACATGGTTTTCAAAAGAGGATTCACAAGACTATTATATGACATCTAAAACTTGTATTTTAAACGAGGAGAAAAACACACCGGATGAACTTGTTGCTCTGAAGATGAGGGTACAATAGAAAGTCCTAAAATGATATTTCATAACACAGAATGTTACAGCATCAAGATTTAAATAATAAACTAAACCCTTCGTATAAATAATTTGAATATTAAAATTTTTTTAAAGTTAGTTTTGTCATTTATGATGTTTCATTTCTAAAAACAAAAGATTTTGTTTTTTCATACTATACTTAAAATATTAAAAGCTTTCATAATAACTGTATAAATGGACTTTGAAACTTAAAAATTAAAGTTGAGAACTCTTATTGGTTTTCTAAAACAATCTTTAAAATATTTTTTATTTATATTCAATCAGAACGAATTATTAAATACATGACTATAAATAATTATATGAAACTAAAGTAAGAGTTTTTAATTTAAAAGTTGGCATTATTAAAGGCATAGACAACATGAAAATATTAGCATTTAAGTCACAAAACACTTGATGGGACTTACATAAATAACATTAATTGGTCTCAAAACCCAACTATAGTGCCGTAGCAGTGATCAGAAGATTTCGCGATTTATGCAACCCGCACAACATTTTTATGCTAGTTTTTGCCTGTTAAAAAGAAATATTAACTCAAATTGTATACTTTACAGTTTTTTTACACTCTCTTGTAAGGTCACATTTACATTCTGGTAAAAATTATCATCAGTTTTGTAGATCCCATTTTGTGTTACAGAACATGTTTTCTATGCCTTTAAATTGCAAGCATTGAAAATTGAAATAATTTTTAATTTCTTAATTAAAAATTTAAGAATTAAGCCTTGTTCACAATGGACTTTTCTTAAGTGAAAATGCTAATTACTTTCACTTAAGAACGATAGGTGTTCACAATGAAACTGATTTTTCACTTAAGAATTTTCTTAATTGGTTTCACTTAACAATATTTTTTCTTAATCTTTTTCTTAAGTAGCTACTTAGAAGAATTATTTGAATTTACGTAAGAATCAAACCCAAGTTGATTCTTGTAAATTCAAATAATTCTTCTAATTAGCTACTTAAGAAAAATTAAGAAAAAAATTTCTTAAGTGGAAATTCTAAGTAACTACTTAACAATCAAACTTTTTGCTTAATTTGAAAAAATTAGCATTTTCACTTAAGAAAAGTCCATTGTGAACAAGGCTTTATTTAAGGCAAGTTAAAAAATATATGATAATTTATTACACATTCACGTTATTTAGAAAAATTAACACTTTTACTATTGTCAGTGCTTCCTAAGATGAAAATAATTCCCGCCTTAATGATCATCATTTATATATATATATATATATATATATATATATATATATATATATATATATATATATATATATATATATATATATATATATATATATATATATATATATATATATATATATATATTATTTCAAGTACTTAATCTTAAGTTTGTAATAATATTCTGGTTAGGATCATGTAATATGGCTCTGAAATAGACAGGTATGTTTCTTAATAAACTTCTATGTCAAGTATGCATCATCACCATCTACTTAATTGACATCTCTGATTCTTATAAAAGTTACATTATATCTTTGCTTTTTATCACATTTATTAATAATAATAATACTTGACAGTAATAGAAGTTATAATACCATTTTATCTTGCTGTGTAATATCTCATGCGTGTTAAAACAATCTCAAATGACTTAAATTTCTACTATGTTTCATTTCATCTGTTATGTACGTTCTGTTTGCAAATACGATTGAATTGAATAGAATAGGAGAGAGAGAGAGACAAAGATATATCTTCTTTCACTGACGTATACTACACATACCAGTCGTATTTCACCATAGGTAATATTTTACTTTATATATATATATATATATATATATATATATATATATATATATATATTTTACATTCAGTAAAATTGCACAACAAAAAGCTATTTTTTAAAACGTAAATATCGATCATTTCAAATGTTATTATTGAATAGACATCACTTTTAATATGGATATGTTATCAATAGTTTTCGTTTGCTAACAACATATTATCAAAAAATAATAATAATAATAAAAATAATAACAAACTGTACAAAATGATGCCAGTAATACTACACAAATGAAAAATAAAACCCTTTCTTTTTTTTTTCTTTTTTTTAAATGCTGTGTACTTTGTCATACATTAACATCAATACAGGAAAAACGTTAAAAGAAGGAGGAAGTCATTATTAATTTGGTTCGTTATGTAGTATTAAACTTGTCATTTTAGCCTTTACAAATTGTAATACGTAAAATATAAAAACAAAATAAAATTTATTGTAAAACATGTCTACAAATTTGAATGTTATGATATTTTTTGTATTAGGTAGCTTTTCAGAAATCGTTAAATTTCTTGTAAAAAATGTCATCTGAAGAGAGAGAGAGAGAGAGAGAGAGAGAGAGAGAGAGAGAGAAATAGTTTATTTTTTCTTTTTGTCTTTGAAATTACTTCAAATTAAAGGAGCGAACTTTTTGTTGAAACGGTCCTTTGTGTAATGAAAATTAATTATATTTCTCTTTCTTGCTGCGCGTTATTGTTTCAATTGCTCTGTGACATAATAAATAGTAGTTTAAAGAAAACTCTTTGTGAAGTTTTTTGTTAATACTGTATATATATATATTATATATATATATAATATATATATATATATATATAGAGAGAGAGAGAGAGAGAGAAAAAAAATCTTAATAAAATAGTTAACGTTTTCAATGGTAGTATACTAAATGGTAGTATACTATTATTTTGAAAATTTCCAAACTTCTTATGAATATTATAACATAATGCAATAGTAGATTTCATACCCGTAATCGGTAACTTGTGCAACCTTAAACTATAGTATACTATACAATTTTTGTACTATTACAAGTAAAAAAATAAAAAAATAAAATTATTAGCATTAACGATAAACCAATATGTTCCAGCTCTTCTTATCGTATATAAAATATCATAAGAAATATCTTCATTACATGTTATCAACCATACCTACTAGCTTGATCTTATTGAAACATATTACAAAAAGTTACCGTATAAAGCGTTTGAAAAATTGTATTTTAATATATATATATATAAAACCCATATAGTTGGGTATATATATATATATATATATATATATATATTATACACTTACACAAACAAACACACACAAACACAATCTATGAAATTTATTAAAATTTCAATTTAATTTTTCAAAAAGTAAGCAAAGCATAACAAAATTATATATATTTTTTAAGAGGTTTATTTTTTAATAAATCTTCATTAAAAGTTGAAGATTTATAATGTAAAATATAATGAATGTTAATGGAGTTCACTTTTTATCTTTCTTTAAAAGCAGTCTTATACGGTTCAGTGGTATCCAATTAGGAGGCTTAGAGGTTGAATTGCCTTTGACATTAAATTATTTTTTAATATTCAAAATATACGTTATTATATCATGGGTAAGATATCAACATGCTCCTCTTTTCTGATACTTTGTAAATTTGTATATAAATTCCTTACTCATCTCTTCCAAATTCATAATACAAATCCTTCAAATAGCTTCTTTTATCTTTTAATTTGGCACTTTTTTTTTTCTTCTTCTTCTTCTTTTTTTTTTTTTTTTTTTACGAGCATCTAGCAATTTAACCCATACTAATTTGCTTTTACTCTCCTCACTCCTGCCATTTGTCTCTTACTAGTTTAGTACACAATTGTTAAAAAAATGTTAAAATTAGTTATATATTGTTTGCTGTACTATAATTTATTTATAGTGAAACATAGTGAAACAAAAAACTATTAATAATATGCTATAAATTAATTTGAAATATTTTTTTCTTAAGTTTTAAGCTTCATTTATATTTATGGGTAAAGTCTTATAATAATGTCTTTTCAAATGGCTATAAAAATAGTTTACAAGAGCGATTAAAAAAGAACTGATAGTTTACTGAATCGAAAATAATGTTATCACGAAAGAGAGTGCAGTGGTGCGGTAATTTTTGTCTATGTGCGCACGTACTATGTGTAGCAAAACACTTTTGGGTAATAAAATGCGCGTATAATAAAGCTTTCTAATAATTTTTTGTTTTATATATACTTAAGGGGCGTAAATTCTATTTTTGTATAACAAGTTATATAATTTGTATATTTATATATAAATGTAAAAAAAATATTAATAAGCATTACATGTAAGTATTATTAAGCAATATTTTTATTTCTTATTTATTTTATTTATTTATTTATCGCTACCAAAAACAGGCTTGCGCCCAATACAATAGACTCAGTACAAATAATCATTGAATTACAATTAAAGTAAAAATAACACACGCATGCATATAAATATACATTAAATTTGGACTACAGATTATGTATTAATAACATAATCATCGCTTTTCAACATTCCTGTTATACAAACTTTTTATTGTATTACAGGAATCATTAAAGATATCAATGTTTAAGTCATTACATAATGTTGTAGCTCTTGTTATAAAGGAGTTTTTAGTCACATCGTTAGTACAATAATGTCAATTTAGCAATTTTAAATTATTTAAAAATAAAAAATATTTATCGTCATAAAGTCATAAATATAACATAAAAAAGGCTATTCATACACCTGCAATAAAAATTATATTTCAACTTTAAAAATGTCATTAGTTTTAAAATAATAAATTAATTGCATAAAAGGATAGGTAATAAATTATACGAGTTATTTTGAGGAAGCTTATATGATGCTATAATTGGAAATAAATTTTGGAGGATTACACATGATATTATATACTATACATAATTATGTAGTATTTTTATATAGTGTTATATTCATTTGAAAGATTAAAAACATTATGTATCTGAGAATCCTCTTAAATTTTGAATAAGTTTTATTTCTTTAGGTATTTAATGCTAAAATGTAACTTAAAATACTAACAAAAGATGCGCTCGTTTGTAAATAAAACTAATTTTTTGCTGTATGTGTAAGTAAAAGTATGTAGTAATTTTTTTTTTCAAAGAAATTGAAAGAAAAGAAGGGAAAAAAAAAAAAAAAAAAAAAAAAAAAAAAAAAAAGGAAATGACAATGACAATGAAATCAAAAAAAGTTTAAACTAGTAAGATGGAAACAATTTGGGCTCTTGTATTCTGAGGATTTTTTATTTTAGTTTTTTCATTAAGAAGTTAATGAAAACTTGATAGTTTTTGTATACTTGATTCTAATTACTGTGTTTGCTACTGGGTTTGCTCTCTCTTACAGTACCGTCTGTTGAATTTTTTTTTCTTTATAGCATACTGTAGTCTGGTTTTTTTGAATATTTTATTTGATAATAGAGCTAATATTTATAGAGCAGATAGACTAAGCAATGGTATAATTACTAATTTGTAATGTATCATAATATATGCTAGTCTAGATGGTAATGAATGTAATGACACTTCTCGTCAGTAAACATGACAGTATAAAAGCACATACATACAATACAAGCGTAGCTTAATTTGCTCGTATGTATTCATTCGATCATCTACCTTGTTCATGTATAACTCATCACTTACAAATACTATATAACTATCAAAAAAGAAAATAAAAAAATAAATAAAAACAAATAATACAATTTTTGACAAATGAAAAATAGTCTAAAAAAATTCTTTGCAACATTCACTTTAATTTCTCTTTCCTAAAAACTAATTATTATTATTTTTAATAATTAGAATATTAAAAAAAAAGTAACCATGAAAATTTCTATAATAATTTTTTATCATGGATTTTTTAGTTTTCAATAATTAAAATAGCTTTTAATAAATGGGAAAAGTACATTTTTGTCTATGTCATGATTACATTTTGCATAGCTGGTATATAAATTTATATTCCATGGTAGTCAATTCTAATAATAGATATTATAGTATATAAAAGTGTAATTTGTTATTAATATTCTGTTTGTATTTTTGATATTTAAAATAGTTCATGATATTTCAAAAACAGTTAATATGGCAGAATAAAATAATACACTCTGTGTCAATGGGAAAAGTTTATTTATTTAATGAAAATTATGGAAAAGCCCAAACAATATTTATTTTACTTCTAATTAAAAAAGTGAATTTTTTTTTTAAAAGTCCAGTAGTATTTTATTTTATGTAGAAATAGGTTATTCTGTCTGTCCTATTTTTGTATCTCGTACAAAAAAAAATCAAACATTTAAATGTCATAGAGCTTTTAAAAGCTGCACCAGACATTTTTAATATTTCAATACTTTAAAAGTTGATTGAAAAAAGTTAACTGGGAAATATTTTCGTGTTAAATATCAACAGTAAAACAAAAGGCTTATCTATAAAAGAAAAAAAGAAGTATTGAACTTAACCATTTTCTCATTTTATGCCTTTATCCATTCGTCATTTATTTTTGCAACGTCATTTTTTATTAATACCCGCATGGTAGTTATATTTTATCACACCAGCATTGGTTTTATTTCACCCAGAATAGCTAAATAAATGTAAAGCAGTACTACAATAGTATATTTCTATCTAATATTAAATACGTTTTCATCACGCAGAGAAAATTAATCATTATACTTACAAAACAATTTTCTCAATTATAAAAGTGTGATTACCTTTTATATTGTAACGTTTTACCGGATCAATTTAGAAAAATAAGAAACCACAATTTTAATATGTTGACATTTCAATGTATTGTATGAAAATAATAATTAAAATATAATAAAGTGTATAAAGTTTGACTTACATGATAACTCTCTCGTTTGAATGTGAAGGCGCAAGTTGGACAATGAAACAATGTAAAGTCTTATTTCTTATCCTCCATCTCTTCCTCTCTGCCACCTTCCATTCAAGCAAGAGTATTTATAATGTAATATTAATTAGCTAATCTATAATAGCGCACTGATATCTGTATCTGACAAAATTAGATGGTGATGATCTGCTCCCTATGCAATTGTAACGGAGGAGGCGGAGTCTTATGGGAGCATTAATTAAGAGTATGACGTCGCATATAAGGAGGGGTAATAAGATGATCTGAATAAGTAATTAATATATATGTGACAATATCTTACATTATAGTTTAGCAAAAAAATTATGAAAATATTTTGATCTTTTTAAATTCCACAAATTTTTATGTGAAGCACATTTTAGTGTGACTCTTAAACATGCAAATTATTTCAGTAATATTATTTTTAATAGTTTAAGTATTTTTTTTCATTTATAGCCGAAGTTTTGTTTATGAGTACTTGCATGATTGAAAAAAAAAAACTTGGTGAATTTTACAAATAATATTAATAAGAAGTTTGAAATTTAGAGGGCAAACTGTTTACAAAATACCAATTAAAAAAAAAATCATGCTGTCAATGTTTTAAAGAAACTTGTCTTACAAAATATTTCTTTCACTATAATATATTTTTACGAGTTTTTTTGTTACTTCTTCCTGAAATCTTAAACTCAAGTATAGTAATAAAAAAAAATGTAAAGCAAGTTATTTCTGTGCTTAAACACTTGCTAAAATTAAATGAGATTTTAATTAAATTTTATCACTGAAAATAATGAGTGAACAATATTAATTACAAGACTTGTATTTGTATATATATATATTTTTTTTTTGTACGAGCTTTTTATTTTTATATATTCTTGGAGTTAAGTGTAGTTGTTTATAATATTTATGTTATAATTAATGTTTGCTCTTAAAAGTTTAACCATGTTTTGTTTTAAAATTACATAAAAATATACAACGATACTAATATTAATTTAATAGAAAAAAAATCTGAATCTCTATGAAACTCTATTTCAAAATTGTTAAAATGAATTATGAAATTATTTTACTTCATGGTGTAATAATAAGATTAATCATTGTTACTCTGATACATAGATAAAAATAGAGCTTTATAATCTATGATTTATAGTTATGCTTTATCATTATATTTTTTCCAAATAATAATTATAAATAACGGCTTTTATTGGGTGAAATCAGGCGTAAATATACTGTAAAATCAAAAATATCGGAGGGAAGAGAGAGACAGACAGACAGACAGACAGACAGACAGACAGACAGACAGACAGACAGACAGACAGACAGACAGACAGACAGACAGACAGACAGACAGACAGACAGACAGACAGACAGACAGACAGACAGACAGACAGACAGACAGACAGACAGACAGACAGACAGACAGACAGACAGACAGACAGACAGACAGACAGACAGACAGACAGACAGACAGACAGACAGACA
>OX439132.1:19865216-19932716 GCA_949318235.1 Ecdyonurus torrentis | reverse complement strand
AAATTGTATTAGTTTGAGGAACAACTTTTTGTCAGCACGTTTATATTTGATATTAATCGTTCAATGGCCACAAATATATTAGACATACATAAATATTGTGCATTTAGTATTACTATAAAATTTAAAGGGAAACAAAAAAGTAGTATAAAGTGTATAAATCATGGGAATACGAATAGAAAACTTTTTGATGAGAAAAGTGTTCGTCTAAAAACATCAAGAAGTAGATACTTGAACCCGTAAGAGTATTGAAGTGGAAACATTTTCTCGATATCAACCTGGCATTGTTTATACACAGAAGCATGCCTGTATTTTTTTTTTCTTTTTACAAAAACTTTGATTTTTTAGAAGTAAAAATATTATGGATGGATTATTGCATTGTGAATTATTATTTTTATTAACATTCGAATAAAAATGTAAACCATATTTTATCTTTAAAAATAATATAAATTGAAAAAAGAAGAACAAATTTTCAATTTTTGGAAGATATATATTTTTTAATAAATCTTTATGGTATACATTTTTTTTTTTTTTGTGATGAAGACAAAAGTTATTTATACATTTATATAGAAACAGTAGAATTATATAAAAAATATTTTTATTGTATGTATGTGTCATGCGTATATTTGTGTATATATATATATGTACATATAATAATGTTTTGATTATAATAAAATGTAGAAAAAAGAAACTGAAGATATTAAAATGATATAATATAATAAAAACTTCATTTCAATTTCTTTTATTTCTTACGACTTATCGAAGTATGTGTATGAATTACATCTACAACGTTATTAGAAAAGTTTTATTTCTCTGTTAATATTATATATATATATTATATATATATTATATCTTTCAGGACCCGGCTGTTAATTCTGTCAATTAGTAAATGTGATTAACCTTCTAAAAACATAATCTTTATTTTTGTAGCAAAAGCCATTCTATCAAAACGCAAGTAAACCGGGCGAGCTGTGACGTCAGTGACCGGCAGCGGCATTTTGTGAATGGGAAATAAATTAGAAATCAACATTCAGCATTCAACATTCAGGTTTGTTAAGATATTACGCAACTTTTTTGTTCAAGGTGTTCTAAGCCTTTGAAATGCAATTTTTAAAACCAAAATTTTGTTAAATTTTGTTGTGCATGAAAATAGGTCACAGTATTATAATCACAGAGATAATAATAATTGACATTTTTATTTTTACAATTACATATTACACTGTAAATTAGAGTATTAAATTTACTTTAAATAATGTTATAGTTTACACTAACATAGTATTGCAATATTTTCAATTGCGCAATAAATTTGATTGTGTGAAATCTACTTTTATTTTTTATTTTACGCATTCACTAATTGCATAATGTAAAATATTACTCTGTGTAAAAAGATCTTTACTAAACAAATGAGGAAGTTTCCAAGACACTGTTTTGAGCACAATTTTAGCAAGAGTATAAATAGTAGATTCGATTGAAGTCAATATTTATCTTTATTAATTACATTTCAGCGATTAATTCCCCTCTAAAAAGTGCCTACCACGCCTCCCCTAGAAGACCCTTATGTTCGTCTTTTGAAAAATTTAAAGCGCGAATTTCAAAATCTGTTCAAAGTTAACGTTAATTTTGAAATTTGCGCTTTAAATTTTTCAAAAGACGAACGCAAGGATCTTCTAGGGGGGCTTGGTAGGCACTTTTTAGAGGGGAATTAATCGCTGAAATGTAATTAATAAAGGTAAATATTGACTTCAATGGAATCTACTATTTATACTCTTTCTAAAAATGTGCTTAAAACAGGGTCTTAACTTTATGGAAACTTCCTCATAAAATTAGTGGTGGAAATGCAATTAACTATAATTAATTTTTTTCTCTTCTATTTCTTTCTCTCCCCTTCTCAAGGTTTATGTTTATTACTGCACACATTTGAACATACATAATACATAATGCTATGTTATTTTCCGAATAAATATACGAGGAAAAAATAAGGTCGCAAAAAAAAAAAAAAAAAAAAAAAAAAAAAAATTTAACACGCAAGCAATTTTATTATATTATATGCTGACCATTTTAAATATTTATAAAATAGCGAGAAGTTTTGTTTCCTTTTGAATTCATTCTTTTGTTTTGTGTTTTATTTTAATATAATTAAAGTAGAAAAATAAATTACTCAACTTAATTTACGCAGTAATCCAAATTGTGGCTAAATGCGTGCATAGTTAGATTATATAATAGCGTCAAATTGTATAAAACTTTTTTTTAAACAAATATGGAAAAAATATAAATATTTGTTTATAAGATAAGAAATTTTAAGAGTTTAATTATTTTTCCGTAAAATGAATTTATGATATTTACTTTTAAAGATCCTAAAATTAAATAAACCTTTTATTTAAAAAAAATAATAATAATGAGCATAATATTCAAGTGAAAAGGAAAGGCAATTATATTATAATATATATTAAGTCATAGCTGTAATGATATTTAAGTACATAACCCTTTCATTTCTTTTTAAAGTATTGATACTTAGAGAAATTTAAATATTTTATTATTGTATATGTTGGCAACCATTGCCGAATTCGCTCATTGGCCGAAATAAGTGACCCCGTCGCGGCGTGGCAATGCATTTTTGCCAAGATCCGAAATGCATCGTAATTTTGACCACGTTGCGGAGGGGTTTTTAACAAATGCCAAATTTTTGGCAAATACATTTTAGCCAGTTCGTGGAGTGCTTTTTGATAATTGCCACGCTGCAGCGTGGTCAAAATGTTTAATACGCAGGTTACGATATTCGGTATAAGTATGAATAATATCATATATTTTTTTATTATTATAACACATCATTTTATATTATGGTTTTCAGTTAATTAAAATATATATAAATTTATAAAAATGATTTCTTATTAAATTTGACAAAAAAAATTGTTTATGGTCAACATTACGATGCACAAGTGCTGAATTTCGGATCTTGGCAAAAATGCATTGCCACGCTGCGACGTGGTCGCCTATTTCGGCCAATGAGCGAATTCGGCAATGGTTGCCAACATATACATATATTTTTTTATCATGAAGCGTTAGAACATGAACAATTTTTTTTTACTCGTATTAAAATACTTAATACATGGTTTGTATGCACAGCCGTGACTATATACTTAACTTTTTATACCTAAAGATAAGGCATATTATTCATATTAAAATTCAAGCATTCTAACGTTTTAGAATAATAATAAAAAAAAAATAAGAAAATGATAAAGTTCATTGTATGTACGTCCATTTTAATTTAAATTAAAAATAAATTTAAAAAAAATTAGGTGAGAATTCAATGTATGATATTTCAACAACTGAAATTTTTTGATCAAATTAATGTTAATAAATCATTTTACTAATTTGTTTAAATGTGAAAAAGATTTAAAATTAATACCTAAAATTTAGTATTACGAATATGATTAAAGATTTTATTATGTTGTATGACTTTTACAGTGTTGAAAATAAGATAATTACAACCATATACGTAACAATTAAAACAAAAGTATGCATTTCATGGTATTGCAATTTTACACCAGTGCAATCTTCTCTCTCTCTCTCTCTCTCTCTTTTTCTTTCTCTCTCTCTATACTTTTAAATTACGAATAATTAATAAAAGTTTAAAATTTTATTTATGATTTTCTTTTAAACATTAAATAATCTATAATATTTTTTATTAATATAATATTGGAAAAAAAAGAGAAGAATTCATTGATGCGGTAAAAAGTTATGAAATTGAACGTACAAGATTATAACCTTCGGTTCTTGTGGTTTTGCCACATTGTATCATCACAAAATGAAAATTATTGAACCATAATCTAACCACTGCACTAACATAGAGAGAGAGAGAGAGAGAGAGAGAGACACACACACACACACACACACACACACACACACACACACACACACACACACACACACACACACACACACACACACACACACACACACACACACACACACACACACACACACACACACACACACACACACACACAGAGTTAAGCTTTGACAATAAAATTATCTTAAAAATTATAATTTTGAATTCTGTTTATGATAGCATAATTGAACACAACCTGTTTGTTTGCTTTATAATCAAACTTGAAATTCTTTGTTTAACATTTTTTTTTTGTTCTGAAAGATTTTTTTTTTTTTTTTTTTAAATTCGCAAAAGACAAAATACATAAAACATTAATAATTTTGATTATTGGTAGGCTAAACGTGATGAAAATCAAATTAAAAAGTAATAACTTATTTATATTGATAATATCAATATAAAATAATATACTATACACAAAAACGTTATTGTTTGTGGTTTACTAATTTTGCGCGTTTTTTGTACTTTGAAAACTGTCTCGAAACTTTTTTTTGTAGTGGGAAGGCACTTAAAATTTCAATTTCCTTAACAAACAAGCATATATATATATATATATATATATATATATATATATATATATATATATATATATATATATATATATATATATATATACATATAATAGCAACACATCCCAAATTACTGAAATTTCAAGATTCGTTACCAAACTATGCATAATATATTAATTTATATTATACAAGTGCAATTGTATGATAAATATTTTTGTCTACAAACTACAGATTTTTCAGTTCTATACTTATTGTCTAACTTAAATAATCAAATATTTAAAAGTGGCATCTAAACATAATTTGGGTTTATTAGGCAAAGAGAAAAATAAATGTTTTGTTTTTCAACTCTGATTACACAATTTCTTTGTAAAATATTAAAGTAAACAGTTTATTTATGTCTATATTTAATTCTGACGTTATTTAAAAAAAAAAAAAAAAGAACTTAATATTTAGTACAGTTTTAACTCATAAATATATTGCTAATTGAAATATTTTGACCTTTAGCTTAACATTGCATTTTTATTTACAGTATTAGACGAGTTTTCACAACTTTCCAATAAAAAAAAACTTTTTTTCCCAATTATAATATGTATTAATTGCCTGGAAGCTCATAAACACGTAGCATTTTTTGGTTTGTTTGTTGTTGTTTTTCTACAATTTATTTAAACATTCTTCTTCTCTAGACAGAAATTCTTTGTGATATTATTTTAAAAATTTTAAAAATGTCCGATAATGTTTTATGTTTCTAGATCTAAAGTCTTCAATTTTTTTTTCTCATAATTCTCTTTCTATAATACTATGTAACTTAAAGTAAGATAATAACGAATCTTTTAAAGGTGTTTTCTGCTTTTGATATAAATGTAAAAGACTTAGTTTTGTTTCAAAAGATGAGATTTTCTCTTTGTTCCATTATCTGTCATGAAATTTAACCCTTTTCATCGTGTTATATATATATATATATATATATATATATATATATATATATATATATATATATATATATATATATATATATATATATATATATATATATATAATATATATTGCATTTGCTACAACGACGTGGATTGTTTTTTTGACATGAAAAGCCACTATCTCTAGTACTTCATCGCCACATAAGTAACGCGTTATGTCAGTGTGAGGTAGAATTTATGAACGCTTTCTTTTGTTTAAGCCCACAGAATTATTTTCAACGATATAATTAAAGCTATTTTTAGATTCCATGCAAGTTAGAGGTACTGATTATACTTTTTTTTTTCTGTAACTTACCTAATACGATCCACATGACGATAGCATTTCCTCCTATAGCCACAGCTAACATGGCAGCAAAGACGATGGACCAAACAAGTTTCTGCCACCAGGGTAAAGCATAAGGTCGTTCTTGAGCCGGGAATAAACAATCGGTGAGAACATTTAGGAGTACTGCCTTGCGTTCAGCGGGGATGCTATAGTCATCGTTACGAAGTACCGGAGCAAGTAAAGATAATACAGAAGCAGCACTTATATTAGGTTCAATTTCAGGGGAACTTAAATTAGTTTGAGTCCAGAAATTTGGCAATGGAGTTTCTAATTGAGCGTCTAGTTGTAGTAACTGTCCAGTGCAGTTGATTAACATTTGTAATGTTGGTTTATTGGCCATTTTTTGTCTTCTTCAAAAACTAAATTAAATTAAGATGATATAATATTATAATTATTATTTTTAAAGTTCAATTTTTATACACTTTATATTTATTTGAATTTTTTAATTTTACGTAATTCTTTAACTATTTAAGAGATTCAAAAAACATTTATTTTACTTGCTAGAAATAGTTTTCAGCATAAATATAGAAATTCTCCAATTAAAGCGCACTCACAAGTTTTCAAAGTTGTAATTTTTCATTATATAATTTTTAATTAAATCATCACCAATTTCATTTACACACTAATAAGAGGCTATAATTATTTAGTTATAACATAAGCGTAATTGTATTCTAATAGAAATTACAGTTATTCTTAATTTTTCTAATTATACAATTAAACACTTATTATTTTATTTAATATTCATGATAATTTTAATGAGTACACTAATTTTGAATATATATACACTCTAATTTCCAAATATAATACACTTAACTATTAATAATTTAACATTAAATTTGAGCAACTAGTGTTCACTTTCATCTCTACTTTTACTCAGATTTACTACTATCATTCACTCTCTCTCACTCTCTGATACAACTATCGCGAACTTGTTGCACGAGTGAGAGAGAAATTGCGACTGACTACTGACTGCACTGACGCCGCGAACTTGGAAACCAAGTGGAGAACGAACTATACACGCGCGCGCGCACCTTTATTCTTCATTTTTTTTTTTTTTTTTTTTTTTTTTTGTTATAGATCAGTTTTAATTTTATAAAGTTAAGTTTAAAATTACCTAATAATAATAATAAGTACCTTTATTAAGGCATTGTGAGGGCTTGACAGCCCTATTTTACAAGACCTTGACCACAACAAATAATGAAATAATTACATAAGCAAAAAAGTAGATACTACAATGAGACAAATATCGTTAAAACAATAAGACACCATAAATTTCAGAAATTTCAAAACAACTATTTTTTTATAATTATATATATTATAATTGATTTATTTTTATTATTTTTAATTTTGCTTACTTTTAGAATAATAAGATTATTTAACATGAAAAATTGTATGCCAGATATATATTTAACAATAATAGCATTAATGAACTTTAATGTTGCAAATTTAATGATTTAATTTTTAATAATTATATTATAATATTCAGGAAAACAACTTTTGTTTTACTGTAATAATATGTTATTATATATAATTTACATAATTAATAATGTAGCTAATCATTGACAACTCTTATTGGGTAAAATCAGGCATACAACCTCTTAATAATATTATAATAAATTTGAGTAATTTCTAATTTCTGTATCAGACTGTATATAAGTTAAGACAAAAGCAAGACAGAATTAGAAGAAGAACAGAAACAAAATATTGTGAAAAGTTTATGATCTGTTAATAAAGACCGAGCTGGTATGGCTGAGCGGTGACTCGTAACTGTGTACTCCTCACCGAGTATATAGGTTCAAGCCATACTGCTGGGTGCGTACGTAAAGTGTGAGAGCATAACACGTTGCACGTTGCATATTTACATGCATTACATGACGACGCACAGTATTCGGGAGGTGCATAATCGATTTTACTGCACCGACCAGCCTGACTAGACGTTTCCACGGTTTCTCTATAGGCTGTCATGGTGAATACCAGGCTGTTTACTTATTTGTTAGGCCGTGGTCAGCTTGTGTGTGCTTTTTCATTAATTGGAAAGTCCTTACCGGTCGATAAGACTATGTCTCTACTGGGATTTGTATGACATACCAATCTAATTTACGTACAATTTTGATAAATCATTGCAGTAGGATAGTACTAGAGTCATTGATACAAATACTTAAAATACGAAAATTTTTAAATTACTGCAACATGTTAATGGAATTATTAAATAAAACAGACTTATTATGTAAAATTGTATAATAATAATATATAATAATAATCTGTCATAAGTTTCAATATCAATAGTTAACTTTTTATATTTGTATATAATAATATACATAATTATTACTGTATACTGTATACCTCATGTTATTATGTGACCTTACCGTGTACCGCAAAGTGCGGACAATTCTCTTAACACGCATATGAATCATTCACAGTTTACACGGAAATAATAAATTATGTAATTTATGCTACATTTATGTTATTATAGCATAAATGATGCTAAAACAGAACAATATAAATAAGTATACTATACAAAATAATATTTATGATTATGTAACATATTATAGTTTTTATGCAGTATAACCTAAATTAATTAACCTGTATTAAAGAAATTATGATAAAAATTAGTTGGCATAATTATTACGTATTCATTTTGTCCTTGCATTATAATAATTAACTTTGAATTTTTAAGCCACATAGGCTGCATAGTTTTTTATATTTTATTCTCGCGTTTCCTGTAGGTTATGGGTTGAATATTATATAGAGGGAGGAAAAGGGAGAGAGAGAGCATTGTTTTATTCTCTCTCTCTCTCTCTCTCTCTCTCTCTCTCTCTCTCTCTCTCTCTCTCTCTCTCTCTCTCTCTATTGTTGAACTTATTTAATAAGGCACTGCAAAAAAATAAAAACCAAGAAAAATGTACATACAAAAACTTTAAATTTGGAAGCTATATACTATCATAATAACAGAAAGAAAAAAGAAGCAACATTGTGCTAATTAATATTTAATATACACTACTTGTTACGGAAAATAAGCTTAAAATAAAATTTCGTGTTCATTAAATAAGATAACAACAACAATAACAAGGATTTGAAAATAAACAATACTGCGGGTGATTTTCGTAAATACAGGTATCTGTTTGGATAGTGCTTAAATAGTTTTAAGTAATTATTTTTTAATATATTTAGGTATATTTTTTGTTCATCGATGTTTCCACAACAAAATGGCCTATCTGGACTTTTCACCAGCGCGGCGAGTAGAGCATCTACATTTTCCATGCACTACAATGACTGGACTATTCGCCATTCACTTAATCAGTGATTTAACATTGCAGATGCTCCACGTTGGAAAGCGCAGATGCTCCACTTGCGGCGATGGTGAAAATTACAGACAATTTTGACGATATAGATAATGTGTTTATTTTTATAGAATTATGCTAAACTTTAAAAATAAACTAGAGTTGGAACGCATACAATAAAGTAGAATTATTCACGTTTTATGTTCTATGAATCAAACAGCATTTCTATGATTACGAGGATAATATCCTTCAAAAATTAAGATTATCCCATATTTTACATAAAAAAAACGTCAAACAAAGAGACAAATATAGTACTTTCATACACCAATGATTATTCAAAATAATTATAGTATTATACATTGAAAGAAAAATACATACGCTAATCACTAAAAAAAAAAGACAATAATTAAAATTATCTTTGATTATTTCAGAAATTCAGAGTTAGTACTAATTATTACGTAAATTTTACATTGTATTGCGTTTGAATGATTATAAAAACGTAAAAACATTGATATGATTTCTTTTTTTAATCTTTCTAAATATTTGAAATTTTTTAAATAACCATTTTTAATGTTTACTTTTAAAGCTTCTATTTTTACATATTTTATTTATTCTTTAAGGGAAAATCAATGAAAAAAATATGTATATTTAAGAACTCTTGAAATAGATGTTTTCAAATTTTAATATTCTTAAAAGGCACTCGCTGGAATTTATTATTTTACAATAAGAAGATTATATTCTTTACTTAAAAGTAACAAAAAAACAAAAATACTGTTTGGTAATACAGAAAAATAAGCTTTACCAAATGTTACTTATAATTAAAATAAAAAGCCAACAGGTTTGTTGATAAAAACTTATAAAATTTTGTTTATGTACAAATTTTCATTACTTAATTAAGCTTCTAGAATAAAATTATGGAATATTTTTTACAAATAATTTCATGTCAGTTTCAGTTTCTTTATAGATCATATTCATAATACCAATTGGTACATATTGATTACTAAAATACGTATAAAGAAATACAATATATTTCATTAAATAGTTTCTGTTATCATTGTTATTTTTAAGTAATACTAAGTAATAATATTTAATAAAATTTAAATCATGATATAGCAAAAAATGTATATTTCAATAATTTTTAAAACATTTTTCACAATTATAATATAATCATTCGATAAATTTTCATTTTTGTTTTAACAAATACATATATATATATATATATATATATATATATATATATATATATATATATATATATATATAATATAATAATAATAATATAATAATATAATAATATAATATAATATATAATATATACCTGCCTTAGTACATTATTTTATTTTTTAAGATCTCTAAGATAATAATTCTGAAAGTATTTATCAATTTAATACATAAATAAAATAAATAATTCCAAAATTATAATAATGAAGTTAAGTTAAATCACTTTTATATAAATAATAAAAGCTTTCAGAAACTAAATATTATAAGAAGCTTATTGAATTAAATTTGACACTTAAATTATTTTGTTTTAAGCTTGTACTAAAGCTATATAAAATTCTCACTCTTTTAAATTACATTAAATTTTATTTAATAATAATTCTAAAAATATACTTGCACAGAGCAGAGCCAGTATTCAATATAATAGAAATACTAATTATAAAATATTTCTCATTAATTTATAAGGGTATATTATCTCACTTCCATTTGCAAATAGCTTTAATTATTTATACATTAATTAACGTTGATTAATGTAGATTATATATGTCTAAATTTAAACCACTATAGTAAGTGAATCCTATTTCAAACTGTTCTACTAACTATACTATAATGCTTGTCTATCTCAACTTGTTTACGATTTTTGGTTAAAATATGTGTCTGGCTTTTGAACTGCTGTGAGGCGTAAGTATACTGTTCAAGTTCCATCCCCTTTATACAAAATACGTATAGCTTTATATAGCTAGCAAGCTTCTATGAGTTAGAGTAGTTACAACCGTTTCAAAAACAGACTTTCAACGTAGAATGTAAGATCTATTTTTATGTAAATTGAAATTAACAATAAACCTTATTGGAAAGTGAAGAGTCCAGTTTTGAAACGGCGTTGTTCATATTATATGAAACTAAAAGCAATTTTGTAACTGACAATAAACAGTACATTTTTATTTGTACTGTTAGGATATATACTCAAGTTATTGGATTCAAAGTAATATCAGAATTTCATTTAATGAGATTTTCTATCATTATATATGTTGATATCATAAAATATAATGTTTAAAAACTTTAATAAATCTTTATTTTAAGCATTATTATTTGACTAAAAAGCTAATTAGTAAGGTGTGTGTGGTGCTTTAAATTTCTGTAAATATGTATATCTCTGTTTGTATCTCTTTGATTTGTCATTACTTTTTTTTAAAGAAATGTTTAATAGTTTACCAATAATAAAAAATAACACTCATAGATAGAGTCTTTTTATAATTTAATGAAATAAAAAAAATAATAATATTAATAAAAAAAATCCTTCCAAAGGGATTGATACTTTTTGTTATTATATTATTTACTACCGTAAAGCTTGGTATGAAAATATTTGCAAGATGAAATGGGATTTTTCCAGTGACTGGCTACATTGGTCTTGACAGCAAAATCATTCACTGACTCTTGCGTAGCAAAATTGTATTTCACAACAAGTTATGTATATATGCGTTTTTTTTTTTTTATTGTATAATATATAAAACCAGTGGATCAAAAAATATATGCTATCAGTCTCACCCTCACTCTGTGTTTATTTTGTTTTTGTTTATCTATATTTCTACTGTAAAAAAAAATCTACTGATGTTTTTTTAAATGATTATTATTATAATAATAAAAAAGTGGCAATTGAAATTTTAACCCGTGTTATTTTTTTTTTGCTAATTTTACGTACAATTTAATCATAATAACTTGCTACAAATATACAGAATTATTTGTATGATATTAACGAGTTAAATTGTGTTTATATTCCGTCTGGTAAGTTTAGTTTTTAAATAATAATATTATAATAACGTTATTGAAAAACAAAATTGCTATGTGGTTTGAAGACAGTTTGAGTATTACATACATATATGAGGTCATGGTCATACTTAATGGTACCTTAAATTACCGTTTAATATAATAGAGAACTTTAAATCAGGCATAAAAATACAAGAATAGTCTAATATACATTATAGACAAAATAATTTTCCTCCAAAATTAGAATAAATTGTTCTATTATTCAGAAATGTTTGCAATTATTATAACCAGCGTAATCGTCAAATTATAACATTTATTAATTAATTTTAAAAAGTTAACAAATAATATTAAGGATTTAATTAACTAGTATAGCATCACGCATATCATAACGTACATAGAATGTTTTATAGCTACTAAGCCGCAGCTTTTTATTATTATTTCGTTATTTTGTTTAAGAAGGAACAGCAAATGAAGAGCTATTATATTTTATGGAAACATTTCCAAGTACCTTTAGTTGAATTCTGTTATAATGCAATGTATTTCTGTAATAAATTATACATCAATAATTTATACATTTATTGATTGATTGATTAATTGATTTCATAAAAGATTATAACCTGCCCATGTGGTGTAGTGGTTAGCGTGCTCGTTTGACACGCTGGAGGTTCGGTGTTCGGTACCAAGCCGGGTTGGCCTTGAAAGGCCAGCTTGTAAGAGCGGGGGTTAGAACGGTGAAGTTTCAGTGTGTTTCAATGTGTAAGTTTCCGCTGCAATGGCAGTTTAAACACCTCTCGTCCATAGTGGCGGGTACTGCCGTCGTAAGATTTGGTGGTCCGAGTTGCACAGGTCTGGTATTAGGAGCCCAGAGGAGTGTGGATTTAAGGGTAGAGCCTGTGGTCTGGTAAGCCACAGATCATTGTAAGCCCTCTTACTAAAAAAAATTCGTCCTGGCCTACACCGAAAGGGATTATGGCGTCATGATATGTATGTATGTGTATGTATAAATTATTACAATACAGTAAAAAAATATTTAAATGACGGGGGGGGGGGGGGGGGGGGGGGAGAGAGGGGGGTTCCATAAAGAGGCATTACTAGAACATCGCAACACATAAGTGGTATGCTACCCTAAAAACTAGTTTTGAGCTATCTGAAAGCAACAGTCACACAGACACTCATTAATTACAGATAAAAAGTAATAAAAACTAAGTTCTTTAAACATAGTTAAGTCACAAATCTTGAGGTTATAGGGTAGAGAATTGTAATTATTGACTGTTCGGTGAACATGGCTGAGGTCCTCACTTTAGGGGGTATTAGCCTGTGTACGCCAGGTTGCCCCCGTATTGCATTATATCATATATATATATATATATATATATATATATATATATATATATATATATATATATATATATATATATATATATATATATATATATATATAATATATATATATATATATATATATATATATATATATATATATATATATATATATATATATATATATATAATATATATATAATATGTATAGGGTATACTCATTAATTATTATTGTCTTTTGTTATATTATTCAGTTTTTTTTAGTTAACCTATAAAATTTATATGTTATAAATTATTTATTTATTTTTGTTACGGTAGAGCGCTATATATGTTATGTTATATGATTGAAATACTTCTGAAAATTTATATTGTATGTAACACAAAACTTAAATGACAGTTAAGTTCTATTGTATTATTTTCAATTGTGGCCAAGACTTTATAAAACAGGATTGTCTAACCCGCACAACACCTTAATACAACTAAAATTTTATTATTATTATTCTATGCACCATTTATATAAAATATACAACCCGATTTTATTACCCAACTGTTTTATTTATGTTCTATTATGTGTGTTCTGTGTGTATAAATAAACACATTATGAATACAAATAAAATAAAATAGTGCTTCAAATATTTATTTAATTGTGAGTTGAAATGAGTGACAAATAATATGACAAAATAATTGAGTGAAAATAGAAAAGGGTTAAGTTTTATTATCCAATCTATTTTTTTAATTTCATGCATGTGGCTTTTAAAATTATTATTATTATTTTTTTTTTTTTGTAATTTAAAAATACTTTACAAAATTTCTGTATGTTGTTATATGATAAAATCTAAATAATTTTAATGTTTAAAATATTCAATATCATTTTATGTGCGTGTTTTTATAGGGTAAACAAAAATAGCTCAATAACATACTCTATCCTGTATGTATAGTAAATTATAAAGCATAATCCTATAAGCTTCAAGTAAAGCCTAAAATGTAATTTAATTTTTACAAATAAGAATACATGGCAAATTTTTTGTTATAAATTAGAATGTTGTTATGATATATTTTATATTAAATTTTTTGTTCATTTGAAATACAATACTGTATTTTATTATATTTTTTAAGCCTTTGGCTTATTATAGTTATAAAACTCATAATATTTAATTTAATTGTATATTATTACGTGAGTTCATGGTACAGGGTACAGTATATTTTGTATTACTGCGAAGCTTTTTTTTTTTTTTTTTATATATAAAAATAATATAATATAAAAATGGACCCTTTTTTTGTCCATGATGAAAAAACAACAACAAACAAATACTTTTTTAATTAAATAATAAATTATGTCCAAATGATTGATATCGATATGAGCATAAAAAAGTATCATTTGTGTATGTATATTTGTATATTATACTATATATATATATATATATATATATTATATTACTATTTAGAATATGGAGTTCAACGCAAAATGTAAGATATTTAATTGCAAAAACTACCTAAAAAGAACTTTAAAATTATTCTATATTAATTATTTCCTTCCTGTAAATATATTATTTCTTATATATTAAATATACTTAAGTGGCGTGCTATAAATCAGCAATTTTTTATTTTGATGTTGGGTAAATTATTTTACGATGATTTCAAAAGCTTTATTCTTGTTTCTTTGAATTTGTGACGAAAACTATTTTGTTACTTTTTTTTTTATTCATATAAGTTATAACATCACTCATTTTTAGGTGCAAAATAAACAAACAAACAAATACAAAAAACAGTATACAGTACAGTTTAAAAACATTTGCTTTGGCCGGGTTGAAATATTTGTACTGGTAAAATTTCGCACGAGATGGCGTGCGTTTGTCTCTTTGTATCTCAACCCTTAGCTTAAAAGAGTGGAGCATTTCTGCATGAAAAAAAAAATACAAGAAGTAGATATTTGAATAAGTGGAACCTATTGGTCGCTCTACCAACTAAGACTTTACGTTTAAAAAAAATTAAAGTATACACTTCATGTACAGAAGAAAATAAATATTATTATAACATAATTTAATGTACATAAATTGTAATTTGCCATGTAGCTTCAAAGCTAATACAATAAAAAACATTAAAAAAATAGCTCATTATTTTTTAAAAAAATTATAAATTAAACCAAATTAAAAGAAGCTTAAGGGTTATTACATGTATTTAAAAAATAGAAAACTTTAAGTGATTAAATGGTATTTTACTTTTCCTAACCGTAAAAAAAAAGAAACATTCATGTATACAAAATTATATATATTATAATACTCACGGAAAAAAATTAACACTAAAAATGTAATAGGTAGACATATAACCTAGAACTTAGGTATTATTATACTACAATGGTACCTAATACAGGTGCAATATGATTCAATAAAAGTGTGACTTACTTAGATTAAGTATGGTATTGTAGTTTATAAGTACCTGTTTCAAATTAAACCTATTGCAAAATACAGGATTCATGTACCTGCCATAAGTAGTAATTATTTTCAGTGTATATTATTATACAGTTATAAAACAATATTTGCATAGCATTCATTCATTAATATTTTTATATTTATAAACTCCCCGATCATCTATAATGTAATATACTGTTAACGATATGCAAATAAATAATATTGAAGTGGTATACATATACATGAATGTAATTGTATATTAATAGTTATAATATATATTAACAACTATATTACATTTAAAAAAAAATGTATAAAGAGAGAATACCGACTCAATTACAGTTCAGTATCTAAAATTTAAACACCAATGACGTCACGAATGTTTACAAATGTAAATAATAATCAAGGTTAAATGTAATGCATTATTTTTCACGCTGTAATTCACCACAATTGAAATAGAACAATGACCGACACTGACACGTTTAATCACTTTCGTTCACAAACTTTATAATTCTGTGAACTAATTATTATAATTAATACGTAATTGTTGACTAAAAATACTATGCAATTATTGTGGAGAAATAATCTTGATTTTGAATTACATGTAAGTGAATAGTGAATAGAATTAATTGTAAGTGAATAGAATTTTTTTATTAATCGTATTGCATTTTTTTCTTTAAATTTAGTGAGCACCACTAATATAATGCGTGACATTACCTATTTAAATCTCAGGGTTTTATTTAGATGATTTTTATTAAAAAAAAAATCTGTAAAGAAAACTTCCAAACTTTATGATGCCATTTAAAAGTTAATAGTAGCAGCGACCTATGTTAACATTTTCAAAACCCGTTACCATCAGATAAGAAATAAAATAATGTTTGAAATAAGCATGGGCCTTTTTATGGGACCAAAATGTCAAAAAAACGTACGTTTTATCCAACTTACTAAGAAACCAATGTAAAAATTTTTTCAGATAGCTTTTGAAACTGGATTTTGTTGTTTTTCTTTTCTTCCTGCTAGTGAAATTAAATTTCAAAAAATAATTTCCTGAGAGATAGAATAAAGCGCTGAGATTATTTTGCGACGACGAAGGTGATGTAATAAGTAATGATATTTAGGATCTTTAAACGTTAGTGTAAATAGAACGCATACCAAATTTAATATTTTCCATTAAAACTTTTGCAAAATTTCCCTCGATTTTTTTTTCTTGACTGCATTTATGACTGGCCATAATTAACAAAAAATGCTGATGTATGCAACATTAATAACAATAATCGTAATAAAAAAAAATTAGAAATGTTAAAAATCGTTTGGCTGTCATAATGTCTTTAAGAATTCTTAAAATTCGCAAACAATTTACAGAATGGTAAATTATCTTTAATAAAATTTTTAGGGTTGTAAAAATTGCCTATAATTTTACTGTAAGATAATTATCATCATACTATCATTAGTATGATTTGTGCTTATTAATAATACAAAGAAATGCCTACTGACATTGAAATTATTAACCTGAGATGATTCTAGTATTTTAAGGCCTGAAGGAATACAGTAATTATAGAACAGTATAACAATTTATATTAAGTTTTTTTTAGAGGAAAATACTATACTGTATAGGGTCTATTCTATACATTCATGTTAAAGTCGATGCCATGTTGGATAACTCAATAACATGAGTGGCATAGGAAAATAACTCATTTTGCCAGTTTAAAAACACTATGCAATATTTTTGAGAGCATTGATGCTGTAAATATGTTGAATAAGTATCTTAAGTATGTGAGGAAAATAACAATAACAAAAAATTAACAGACTTTCCAAAGAAAATTACCTAAAACGAAGTTTGTCCTATGCTCAGCAATGTTATTTACTTCTCCAGTATGGCCTCCAAGCGCATTAAATATGACGTAATCCGCATACACCCTATTGTAAATTTCAGTTGTACTTAAAAAGTTATAAAACAAGAACTAATATTTCTAAAAATACAATCTCAATACAATGTTTGTTTTTACTTGTAAAGTCAATTTTTAACTTTAGAATAATAACGTTTTATTATATATAACAATGTTTTGTTAAAGTTATAAACTAAAATATACTTACTTTTAAATAAATAATAAAAAGTTTATATACTTTTACAAATAAAGAGTTGAAATATAATTTTATAGTAAGACAAACATAAAACTTTTTTTTCTACCTGTCAATCTGAATTATAAGTTTGATTTCTTTACGAATACAAATTAGATTATTACAGATCTTCGATTAACTTAATAACTTTTCAAATTATTTTTATTAAATAATAAATTAAGTCAAAGAGTTGAACAGAAAAAGTTTATGGCTTAGTATAATGAAGTGAATTTCAAATTTATATTAACTCCAGTTTTTTTTCTTCTAGACCGCCTCCCTGAATGTTAATTATTATTTTGTCAATTTGTGTGCTACTGAAGTTTCCTTTCAAGATCTCATGTTTTAAAATTTTTTTTGATTGATAATGAAAAGGATTTTTTTTTCAAGTATTACGAATAGAGGTTATCGGTTTAAAAAATTCTTACAAATTTTCTACGTTTTAAAACACGTAAAAGTACATCTAGTATTCCTCATTTAAATATTCCGGAATCGGTGAGGTAGTTTTTTCAAAAATAGAGAGAGAGAGAGAGAGAGAGAGAGAGATATTATATTATATAGAGGTGCGGGTACACCTGTGGCCAAAAGTTTAAGAACGGGGCAGCGGCGGCCGCTGCGTTTTCTCATAAAGATAGCATAGTGTGGTTGTGGGTTGCCTATACAAATTGTTATCAAACTTTTGGCCAGAGCTGTGCATAAAAATATTGCTCAAATATGGTGGACAACATAAGTTAAGATTCAACAATCATTGTAAATTTAGGTAAGAAATAAGCAATAAAACAAATTAACAACATTTCTTCATAAATTTGTGCAATCATAAACAATCGATTTTATTTAGTACGAAATTTTGCAAACAGGTCTTAATATAATTAACAGTTTTTAAAATTCATTTAAAGTGTCATTTAATTTACAAAATACTTTTTGTAGGTACTATTGTTTAAAAAAAAGAAGTATAAATTCCAATATTTCTATCACACAAGAGAGTGTTTAATTTTAAACTACTGACAGAAAGGAATATAAAAAGCTGTCTACATGCTTAACAGAACAAGAAAAAGACTTATGTATGTACAGTGTACGTTTTTGAATCTAAGTCGAAATAAACTTTTTTCTTTCTTTCTTTCTTTCTTTCTTTCTTTCTTTCTTTCTTTCTTTCTTTTTTTTTTTTTTTTTTTTTTTTTTTTTTTTTTTTTTTTTACTTTTTCTTTGCAAGAGATCAAAGCTGAATAAAATCAAGAAGTTCCTACACTCTAAGGACATGAGAGGGTTTTCTAAACTTTTAGGTGATCGCTTTTTTATTTTCAAAAAAAAAAAAAAAAAAAAGGCTACTTCATTTGTGAGTGGAATCAAATAAAAAGCAGCTAGAAAAAAAAGATCAATGAAACTTTTTATTTTTATTATAGTTGCACATTCAAAGAATCTGTTCAAATATTTCTTTTCTTTGAAAATTTCAGTTGATTTTTTCATGCAAGATTAAATTGGAAATTTCTTTGAGCTTTACAAATTGAGTGCATCACAATAATTTTTGTATCTAGTAATTATATAATAAAATTGCATTCTAAATTCTAAAAAAATATATAATTTAAATCGTAAATAGTACATGATAAGGATAAGATAAGATTTCTTTATTGACCCAGGCAGTTCATAGTAACATGTGTTACAACAAGCGTTGGTCTTGTCACAAAAATATTTACAATAAAATTATAATTAAATATATAATTATATAATTATAATAATAAGAAAAATAAGGACTGTATTCCAGTTTTTTGTTTAATAAAAACGTGACAGACTTTTTTGCTTAATCATGTATGTTACGTATTGTATATCAACAACAAAAATTACTAAAAAAAAACAAAAAAAAAAAAAAAATTTTTTTGGAAGGGGGGGGGGGTAGAATTATTGAGTAATACCATTAAATGATTTCCATTTTCACTCTATTTTTTAAATTTTTTAATAATTTTATATTCTGAATAAGATAGTGTATAAATATAACAACTTTAGAACAATAAATGTCACGTGTTAATATACCTTACTGCCTGAAAACAAGATAATACTAAATTAAATATTACTTAAGTATATTGAAATAAAAGTCAACGTTTATTTTAAATCCTGTATCTACTTCAGTTTGATGACAATAATGCTGTTCGTAAACCCTGTTCTCTTGCGCCAAAAAATGCGCATTCCATTTAAATAACCATAGGCGATCGTCATTTTTGATGCAGAGAACAGGGTTTACGAACAGCATTAATAAGTCTGAAAAGCTTTTATTGAAAAGCTTTTTGCAATGAAATGTTTTTAATTGTTGCAACGAGTAAGTGAAAACGATTTTTAAATAAGAAATACATTAAGAATATTTCAAATTATTTTAAAAATTTTGTTCATTGCAAGTGGTCCATTACTAGAATAATAATCAAAAATAAGTAACAAAAACAATGACTATCACTACTTTCAGTATTATGGCTATTTATGATTAACATTATACGATCTTTAAGTTTCAACTAGTGCAAAGAGAGCAGACATTTGTAATAAAAAAAGGACTGATTGGCAATATAAGAATTGTGTGAATTTAATTACACTACAAAAATATGCACTGAATTATATCTATGTACTAGTAAAAAAAAAAAAAAAAAAAAAAAAAAAAAAAAAAAAATGCGTACACAAGAACGTATAAAATACATTTTATATAATAGCCAGGATTGAAATGAAAATGTGAATGATGAAACTATTAATATTTAATATTTTACTACTACTATTTAACTACTGAAATAACTACTTCTTTGGCTTGACTTGAATAAAATTTTTTGATTAAAATTGTTTTACCATATAATATCATACCCATTATTGGCTGCCGGTATATCATATAATCTATTGTACTGATTCAGATCCCTTCCACTAAAAAATCTGATATTAAAATTAATCATAGGCAGAGGAAGAGTTTAGATAAGAGAGAGAGAGAGAGAGAGAGAGAGAGAGAGAGAGAGAGAGAGAATTTAAGACCTTCTTTTATTTTCTTTGAAAACAACTGAAATAAATGTAAGATTAAAAAATATTTATATCAAACTTAAAAAGAGAGAATGAGAGGAAAAAAGATATAATTTACAAAATATTTTGAAACTTTTGTAATAAAAATTTGAATAATTCAGTTGAAATATTTTCAATTAAAACAACAACAAAAACAACGAAATAGAATCGTCAAATGTATTAAAGGTATAAAAAAAAAAATTAGCTAGAAAAATCATGTTCTTCACTATGCTTAATACAGTCATGTTTTTTTTTTTTTTTTTTTTTTTTTTTTTTTATCTATAGTGGAAATTCAACTGTTTTTTGAATATTTGCAGTCAGTTATAATATGTTTGTTCTATTATTATTTAGTTTTACAACTTTATGTCTGATAACTGATATAAGTATTAGGCTAATAATTGTAAATTATATAATAATAATTCTTATAAAATAACTTATAATATTATTAAAGTAACAATTTTTTTATTTTCTTTCATTGTACAAATTTGTTTTATAATTTACAAGCCAAGATAACTTATCGGCTTGTTCAATTATACTAATAACATAGGATTATTATTTGTTTGTTTTTAATTAATAAAAAAAATTATTCTAAATTAAATATGATATTTAAATTAGTTTGTTTTTGTGTTGGTTTTTGTTAGTTTTGTTTATCAAATCTCTTCAATTTAAAATTAAAGTTAAGTGCTTTTTTTTTTTTTTTTTTTTTTTTTTTTTTTTGGTACTTCAACTTTAAAAGTCATCTTTAATTCTAAGACAATGCTACTCAATAAAACATTCTCTTAATATTAAAGAACTTAGTAAAAAAAAATATATCTTATATGATAATTTTATCTTCTTAAAAACATACAACTTTAACAATTAAAAACAATGGTTCTTACATACTACACTATCTGCATTTTTTTTTTAATAATTACAACCTATATGGTTTTAATTTAAAAATTTTAATTTAAAACTTTAAAATAATAAAGCATTCTATCTTTTGTCTAATGCACTACGATATTGTCATAGATATACAAATTATCTTTTATTGACCATACCACATATTTCATGGTAACTTAATTGTCAGTAGCGTATCTATATACTTTAAATAATGCACATTTGACATGTACAGTACATGTTAGATAAACATACAGGGTCTGTTATGGTGCAGATAAATTGCAGCATTATACTCACTCCACTGCACCAAACCAGATTTTTTTTTCTTTTACGGGGACAAAAAAGACTTTTGTATGTTTTAATATTAAATGAGAAATTTTTACAGGCTCGGACTGGCATTATATAAGCCATATTATATATATATATATATATATATATATATATATATATATATATATATATATATATATATATATATATATATATATATAATCCAGTGAGTAAAAAGAAAAGTATTTTGTAATCAATATTATGTGTATTATAAATGACAAAAAAAAAGAAAGGTAATTATAATTCAGAAAAATAATATTTTATTTCTTATAGTATAATATCACCTTCAACTACTAATAGAAAAAATAGAATCTATTTATAAAAATTTACCGAGAAAAAAATAAGCTTTTAAAACTTACTAGACTTGAAGAAAATCAATCGATTGCTTTATTGAAGAAAAAAATATATATACAAGAACTTAATTTTTAAGCCAGTTCAATCTACCTTTCAATCTCATGAACTACAAAATGTTAAGTAAAGAAAATTTTATTAGATACTTCTTTCTATATACAAGTTAACTTTTATGTACGGTCCGGCCCTAAAGCCTAGCAATCAAATCTTGAAAACCAGTGAACACAACCTTAGCAATGTCCCATAGGATACACAGAAATAGGCAAGTAAGAATCCGAATTGCAGATTTTTTCCCCTTGTATATTGGCATGGTAAGTTAATAAAATAAATTGAATGTTCAAAACTTATTCAGGAATACACGAATTTTTACAATGTATAGCTTCAATACTTTATAGAAAATTGCTTGAAAGTGATTTTTCTTTTACGAATTTTACTTGTAATATTTTTCTCAATATGATAATGTAGTAGACTTTACTATATATTTTTGTTAAAGCTTTCAAATATGAAATGTATTGTAAAGTTACCGCTGACACAATTTACAAATCTGATGTGGCGGATGATGAATAAAAATATACTCCTAAAAACTTACTATACTTCAATTTAACTTAATTAAACTTTATTTAAAGAATACTTTACAAAAATAAATGAGGAAGACTTTTTTTTTTTTTTTTTTTTTTTGAATATTCTAAAAAGAAATAATTTTGAATAATTTTGTAATTTTCAAGTTTAATTGTTAATTTACTTTTAAAAATCATGTTATAACGTCACGCTCGATAACTTTTGCATAAGCTTGCACGCTAAAGTAAATTATATAGTAATTACTAGTAATTAGTGATCAAAGTAAATATTACCAAAGTTAACTACTTTAAATTACTTTGGCGTGCACGCTAACGCAAAAGTTGCTGACAATGACTTCATATTGCGATTTTTTATATTTTTTTTGAAGAACTTAAAAATTAGTAAATTGAACATCAATCGATTTTAAATATGCAAATAAAATGAAATCAGATTATGTAGTAAAGTCACCCCGTTATATTTCTGGTCTTTCTCATTGTAACCACCTTGTAAGCTTTATTAATTTGAATAATAAATCCTTATATTGTAAATTGTATCCAAACAACAATTGAAATATAAAATCAAATCATTTCCCTAGGAAACACTACTTAAATTTTGGCACTATCTTGTCCTTTTTATAAATAAATAAAAATTATTACAAAGGTCCAGACTAGTACTGATTCAAAAGGGAAAAAAACAAACAAAACAAACAAACAAATATCAACATGATCTTTGCTAAATTAAATAATATATTTTTACAGTCTAATTCATTCTAATCCAAATTTATGCTAAAAAAAAAGAGAGGAAAGGAAGAAAAAATATTAACAATTTAATATATTCATCTCAACATAATGCTAGTATATGAGCTTGTATGAAAGCATTTTCTTGTTCACCAATATTTCATTGTGTTAAATATTTTCAACTTAACATGAAAAAATAATAATAATAAAAAATATAAATAGTGAAACTGTGAAGCCATATAAAATAACAAAATTGCAAAACTTTTAACATGTAAAAAAAAAAAAAAAAAAAAAAAAAAAAAAATGTACAGATGTACAGTAGATATATAAAGTAATTTATTACATATCAATGCTTTTTGTTGTTTTCAGGGTTCAAAAAAAGCAATACAACTTTGATTCCCTCGTTTTATTTTATAACTTTAAACGTGAATTCACATGTAGTTTTAATTTTTGTAACTTTGCGTAGGAAAATTATTCCCATGAAAACTATGCTACAATCCACAGTTACGTTTTATATATATATATATATATATATATATATATATATATATATATATTATATATTATATTTGATACGTGAAGACATTTTTAAACTGACAAATTTCCTTTGTAAAAAGATAAAAAACAACTGATAGAATAGTTTGTTCGTTTTTCCCGTGCTAATTTTTGACATTATAGTAAAAAACATTTTGTTTTCGTTATTGTTTCCATATTACAATTCAACCAAGGCCAAGTTCTTTTTGGCTAATTCAATAATTTTATGGAAATATTTTACATTATATCATTGTTTATTGATATTATTTGCTACGCACATACATATCTTTTACATTTAAGTGTACACAAATTCTCAAATCAAATGTTGATATTATTCCGTTAAGTTAATTGATAATGCAATGAAAAATACTTTGGCTTAACAATTTACAAAATGAATTATTTTGATGATGAAAATTCAAATTTAAAGAAGTATGAGCTTGTTCTGTAAAGTATAGTGAATATCAATAACAGTGATTGGCTGACCAACAAAATAAGACACTTTCATTGGCTGATCTTGTTTTTTGAGCTGGTAAAAGTGAGTCGCATGAAAAGCATGATTTTTTTTTTTTTTTTTTTTTTTAAGTTTCATTCATTCTTATCAAGTTCCAAACGAAGAAATAACAATGATCAACCATATGTATAAACTAAACGAAGTAAACAGGTAATGACGTCATAATCATATGGTATAACAAAGGAACATTTTCGAAGCTGGCTTAACTTTTGTGTGTAGTTTATAGAAGGAGCTATGGTATGCTAAAACAATACTTACGTTGATTAAAAATATTCTTGCATACACGTTTGTATTTTTTTTTTATATATATATATATTTTTTTTTTTTTACCCCTCAACTTGAACTTTTATATTTTAATGACTATTTTATTTTTTTTATAACATATCATTTCAGAAAAGGTATGAATATTCTATTTGATGTCTAACTGAATAAAATATTAATCATTAAATCTTTAAAAATATATAGTAGTTGACCTGGAAATATTATTTAATTAAAACTTTTGTTTTAAGATATGAAACGTCAATCAACTTTTGTTTTTGTAATTTGAGAGCAAATATCAACAAGTTGTCTTTAAATAATTTATTTGTTTTAAAGAAGAACAACTCTTTGTAAAGATAAGTCATTAAAATTAGATAAATGTTACTTTTAAATGAATAGCAAAAAAACGTATTATATTAAACCATAATGACTTTGTATGTACACAGTATATTACATTTTATACAAAGCAAGTTGATGATTAATTTGATTATTAATATTATTGACCAGGATAATATAACACAATATTAAATGAAAAATATTATTTATTATTTTAGTATTTAATATAAATCGTTTTAAATATAAAAAAAAAAGTAATCTGAAGCTATGAATTTTTAAATTATATTTTTAAGATTTATTATGTTCAATATTATATTTATAATTTTTATTTTATGATTAACGTGAATACTGAATACATTTTGTTTTGCAAAAATAATTTATTTAATTTCCTTGTTTATTGTGCGTAATGTAATCAATTTATTATTTTTCAAAACAAAATTTGTTTAAAATTGTATCTTGAATGAGTTTTAATAAGATTTTTTTCTTTTTAACCCAAGTTTCACAATTTTAACTATATATATATATAAAAAAAAAAGCCTGGATGAGTTGGCAAGAAGAAGAACAATTTTAAAAAGACGCAACTTTTTCTAATATGATGCTTTACTTACTTATAAAATAATTTATTATTATATAATGAGTTTTAATTTTTAATTTTTTTAATTTAATGTACCGTATGTCTTTAAAAAAATCATAGAAAGAAAAATGAGTTTTTTCCCCCATAGGCTCGAGAAATCGTTTCCAAGGTTCAGCTCAAAACCTCAAGCTTATCAAACTTTGGCTCGTTTTTGTAAATTTCAGCTTGAATTCAAACTGCACCTAAGTTCTAGGCAAACTGGTCATAAAAAACAAACAAAAAAAAAAAAAAAATCAGCTCAGATTAAATTTTTTTTAAGCTTAATTTTTAATACATTTTATATACCGTACTACTGTTATATAACAATTCAATTAAATCCATGAATATCATTGTTATGTTATCCTCTCGACTGTTGTTATTATTTTAATTATTTTGTAATAATGTTGAAGATTGTGTTTAAACATGATTTATTATAACATTTAACCCATTTGCAACTCAGTAAAAAAACTTTGGATAAGAACTTGCACAAAATTAAATACGTAATAATTATGCTACTCCATTTTAAGCACAATTTGTTTATTACAACATAATTTATGTTATATTGACTAATAACGATCTTTCGTAACATAACTATTACCTAGTATACTGCTATATATATATATATATATATATATATATATATATATATATATATATATATATATATATATATATATATATATATATATATATACAGTATGCTGCTACTCTGTTAAGATATGGAACGTAATAAAATCTTATACATGTAGATGCTGTTACAATTTAGCATAAATAAATAAATAAAATTTACGACATAAATATAGTTTAAATTTCGTAATTTATTCTTTTCGTGAATAATCTATATATTAAATATAAATATTATATTTTGAATATAGTAAAACAGTGCAGATAGGAATAGCTTTTGTAATTCATTATTACTACATTATTGTTTTAAAAAATAATAAATATACGAACTTTTATTTCCATTAGCAGAAATATTAAATAAATGGTGTTATTTTTCATTTGTAAAATAGTGTATAAATTTTTGTAATGAATCATTATATATTTTTTTCTACTACTATAATGCATAATAAAATTTAATCAATACCCAAAGACAAAAATGAATACATAATAATTATGCTAACTAAAGGTGAGTAACATTTATTCACCTTTGCATAATAACTATGTTACAGAACATAAATATTATACTGTATGTCATAACTATTTATACCGTTCTAATTTAGCAATATTTATGCTATATTTAAATATAAATACAGCATAAATTACGTTAATATACTTTCTGTAAATAATTGTCAAGAAATATATATATATATATATATATATATATATATATATATATATATATATATATATATATATATATATATATATATATATATAATCTTTATATCATAATTGATATTAAATTACTCGTCATGTGATATATTTTTTATTCTTAACACACGAAGAAACCAATTTTCTGGACATTGGAGATTTTCTTGGTTAAGAGTACACCGACAAAACAAAAGGAAGTTTATTTACAGTACATTACACACATCGTTTTACAGTCTGAAATATAACAGATATGACTTTGAAAACTCAGTCGTTTGTTTGACGTACTGATTTAAAAAATATAAGTTGCCATTCGTCTGGGTATTAAACGTAAATCAATCTTCTAAAAAAAAAAAAATAATAATAAAAAAAAAAAAAAAAAAAAAAAAAAAAAGTAAGTGTATTGAAATATGGTAAATCGTTGCTATTTTTCATTTCAATTCATTTTTTATATTAAAGCAATAAATAATTTTGACATTAAAACCATTTAGAATATAAACTTTTATGAATGTTGCGATTTGTAAATCTCTGACGCAAAAGATGAAATAATAAAAATAAAATTGGAACATTGCAAGAGTACACTGCACACATGCTCAATTCATTGTTGTTCTACTACAGTGGGATTTCAGTAGTAACTATGTAGGATCCTTAAAGGCATAGAAAACATAAAACAACAAGTTCTTTTTAATCATTAAACACAAAAAGGGATCTACAAAACTGATGATAATTTTTACCAGAATGTAAATATGACCCCACAAGAGAGTTTGAAATTTTTTTGTAAAGTATGCAGTTTACGTGAATATTTCTGTTTATGACATCAGAAACAGGCAAAAATTAGTACGAAAATGTTGTGCGGGTTGCATAAATCGAATTTTGTGATCACTGCTACGGTGCTACAGTTGGTTTTTGGAACAAACTAAAGTTATTTATGTAAGTCCCATCAAGTGTTTTGTGATATAAATGCTTATGTTTTCATGTTTTCTATGCCTTTAAGTAATTACTTTGCCTTATCAATAACAAATACATGTTTAAAAACAATATGCTATGAAATGAATCATACGTTCAAAATAAGGTTTTGATATTAATTAGGATAACAATTCTTCCAAAATTTATTGTCTCCGTAATGGTTTCCAAATCACACCATCCTTTAAAAAAATAATATTTTCTTTTTATTTATTAAAAACATTTGTAATACATTAAACAATAATCAGGCATATCTGAGTATATTTATAATAAGAGACAAGTTCCAAATAAAGACATATAAGTAGATATTTATGTAACTTTAACGTTATAAATTTATTTAGTTTTGGTCCTTAATTATACATTCTAAGATAACATTATCCATAAAGTGAGTTATACCCAATTATTTATTATATATTCATATTATGAAATATTTTTTAGAATATTTGTTAACTGGAAAATATCGTTTATTTTAAAGTGTTCATGTTTAAAAAAGCAATAAATTTATTTCTTGAGACTTTTCAGTTTCTCATATATTTTAACGGAAGTATGTATAAAAAAATTTCAAATAAACAAAACACACTTCTTAAAAATATACGTAAATTTTAAGCACGTAAATATATTTGGCTTAAGAAAAGACAAACTCAGAATAAATTACATGTTCATGAATGTACATAACATTAATTTAATTTACACAACATTACGCAATGCGCATTGACTTAAAAAAAAAACGCACAGAACGCATCACTAAAGAAGGGATTACAATTTCGTGATTTATAATAAAATGTAGAAAATTAATTGCGTAATATTTCTTTTTCTTCTTGTTACTTACTTCGGTAGGGTTTTATAAATAATAAAATAAATTATAATTTAAGCTGATATACCATTCATAAGTAGAATTATTAAACGGTATTGTGAAACTGTTATAAAATAATTAAGAAAAAAATTAAAAATTAATTATTTAATGCAAAAATGTAGTTGTTATCTGCATGAAGTACATGCTATTATTCTTTTTCTAATAATTAGCTCATATTTTAATTAGGACATGCATCATTAAAAATATAGCGCAATAGAAGTATTAATTTTCTTTGATAATTATTTTATCATATGTGTGTGTGTGTGTGTGTGTATATATATATATATATATATATATATATATATATATATATATATATATATATATATATATATATATATATATATATATATATATATATATATATATATATATATTATAAGCATGAGTTAATTGCAAACAGATGATTATATTTTAATTAATATTTACATTACAAAATCCATGAGATTACTACCACGTGCCCAAGCCGAGCTGTTCTCTTTCTTGAACGCTAGAAATAGAAGCAAAATAAAAACAGTATCAAGTATGCTTCAAAAAAACTTTCAACGCCGAAAGAAAATGATTCGTAAGAACAGAGCCAACAATCGTAATTTTATGCTTGATTTTTTCAGAGAATATAAGCTTTCATGTTAATTATTCAAATTAATAAAGTTGATTTTCTCGATACAATTTGTTTTAATTTCAGTTTTTACATACATACGTTTTCCTCATTATTTAATAGAATCTATATTACAGAAAAATACATAAAATAATATAAAAATAGCTAATGATATAATAATAAAACTTAATAAAACTTAATTTGAATTTTGGGTTTAGTTTTTTTAACATTTGAAATCTTGTAAAACTTAAAGCTATAAACCACAACAAAACAACACGTTCTTTTAAATGGTTGAACACAAAATGAGATCTGCAAAACTGATGACAATTTTGACCAGTATGTAAATGTGGCCGCACCAAAGAGCGCGAAAAAACTGTAAAGTATGCAATTGGCTTGAATAATTCCTTTGATGACGTCAGAAACAGGTAACAATTAGTATAAAAATGTTGTGCAGGTTGCATAAGTTGAAATTTTCTCATCACTGCTAAGGCGCTACAGTTTCGAGACCTACTATTGTGTAAGGCACATCAATGGCTTTATGATATAAATGCTAATGTTTTCATCTTGTATATGCCTTTAAGAAAGAATGTATATTTATAGCGTAAAATTTTTCAATGTATTGCTTTTTAAATATTTTGTCATTTAATATTACATAAATTTGAATGTCATGTTCTGAGTTTTGATTTTTGTGCATTATTATTTCAAAACTTTTTTAAATATTTATATATATTAGAACATAATTTTAGCAAACGATTTCTTCCTAATTTTTTAAGTAAACGATTATGTTAACACTGCTTTTAACATACATATTATACGTTTTATATTATTATCAATGTTGAATATGAGTGTACTTTACATATTGACAGCAAAGCAACTACTCTTGAAAATTGATGATTGTGTTAGAGAGTGTTTTTATGATGCGTGTGTACGCATATTGGTTGGCCAGGCTGATACTTTTATCAGGGAGAGAGTAAAAACTGATGCGTAGAGCAAAGAAGATCGATATAACATTGAGAGAGAGAGAAGAGAGAGAGAGAGAATTGCCACAGGTGGTCCGCTAATTCAAAAGCTGCCTCATTCTCAGCCTACTTTGTACTATACAAATTAAGAATTCTCTCTTATTAGCTTTAACTTACACCATACATTCTTAATTAGACAATGCTTTCAGAAAATAGCTTCAAGCACATCATAAACTATAAGGTTCTGCGTCTAGGTTTTTATTTTTTATAAATATAACACAACAGTTTTATAAAATAAGTTCTAAAACTTTTTTTTTTTTTTTTTTTTTTTCAAGTTACATTTCTTTTGGTAGTTCTGTAGTCATAAACAAAAATAATATATATATATTACTTTTTGTAAAAAAAAAAGAGAAAAGTATATAAATAATAAATACGTAAATTCATCACGTAGAGAAAGCTTTACGTTTTTCTACGTCAGTTTGTATTATAAGTTTTCTCTTTCTCTTCATTTTAAATTCAATTGAAAATGAAATATAAAAAACAAAAGAGAAATCTATATAATTCAATATTGGAATTGGAAATGTGATTATTAAAGAAGACAAGTTGATTAAATTGGTATATAGTAAAATACAGATATTGATGTTTATATTTTTTGAAGTATGCTCACCAATATGATACTTTTTTTTTATTGTAATTTATACATTTATTTTGATATTATCTCCAATATTTTCCATATATGTGAGATTTAATTAAATATATTATAATGGAAAAGATTGCAGTATGTATTAGTAAAAATCTAATTCCTTTTTATTTAATTTAATTTTAAAATAAATTTTTTAAAGCTAAATTTTTGTGTAAATATTTTTGGACTTATAGATAATTTATAAAAGAAGGATCATGATAGTAATTTTATTTCTATGATAAATAATATCTTGATTAACTTTTTTGTAGATGAATTTAAATTTAAATGTCAGATTCAAATAGACTTTATTGCAAAAAAAAAAAAAAAAAAAAAAAAAAAAAAAAAAAAAAAAAAAAAAAAAAAAAAAAAAGTGCTCTTTTAAGCCCCTAAATATTCACAAGTTATGTAACATGCATGCCACTTGTGCTGTAAAATTTGCCTAACCATTCAGGGGCTAGTCACAAGTGCTGTAAAATAATAGAACACACGCATTTAGAAAATTTATATAATGTTAATTGTTATTTTAGCAGAGAAACGTAAAACTATTATTTGACGTGATGATTGGTCACATTCTTTTTTCCGTCTCGAGAATTTATTAGGAGACATTAATTTTGTGAATAAAGATAATGATAACTCTTTTGTAGAGCGTATTTATCATTTTCTGCATTAATAAAACATTAATTAATGTTTTATCAAAACCAACTCATATTTTAGTGTCTCATCCTTTTGAATTGTGTATTTTTACATAGAGAGGTATGTTCTCAGATTTTATAAGTCATACATAATGTTCTTTACATATTGCTATATTGTGTTTTGTAACGTAACTTCTATACTAGTGTAATACTTCAAAGTTCGTGGTACTGGAAACAAGTGTAGGTTTTTGTAAGACTTAATCTGAATTATCTTTTGAAGCAAAATTCATCGCTCCGTAGGGATTATAAAAGTATGATGTAACATTCATGTAGAAAAGATGTGTATAGGTTGAAAATAAATAGGTTAAGGTAAAGCAAGCAATGCTAAAGATATATGAAGAATTACTTCATTGCTACGGAGGCAGATTTATTCAAGTGTAAGAAACATACAACGGAAAACTAGGTCAATAAGATTTAACATCTGCTTTCAATAATATAAATGTATTTACAGCATCTTATGCGATTCAAAAGTATTGTGATATTTTTCTGATAATAACTTTGAAAATTCTCTCTCTTTTTTTTTAGATTTTTCTTGCCTGAGTGCGCTCTCTGCCTGAGAATATATATATATATATATATATATATATATATAAAAGATTCAAAGGCAAAATGTTAAAGGCGTAGAACACGTTGAACGAAAACTCGTCTAATTACAGGTGTGATATCTTACCATACTTGAAAATAAACGTTGATTTGGCCGGAGTTATTGATTACTAATTTATTTTGTATTCACAAAATGGCATACGCGGACAATGACGTCACATATTGCTTGTTTTACGCGCGCGTGAACTAGCGAGCTGTGATGTTATTGTCTGCATCTGTCATTTCGTGAATGGAAAACTAATTATAAATCAATGACTCTTGCCAAATCAATGTTTATTTTCAGGTATATATTATTAGATAAGTTTTTCGTTTAACGTGTTCTAAGTCTTTAACATGCGTGGGACGTATCTTTCTTATTGCTGGCTGCGCGTCTAAATGGGGTAAAAGCCATTGTCATACTCTCGCTAGTGGTGTAAAAGCAATGTAGTGAGCAATGCTAATACACCACCAGCACAGGAATTAAAAGGTGCATTATACTCACCTCACGACCATTTAGACCATTTGAGCCAGCGATATATAGTTTTCGTGTGGATACTCAAAATTCTCTGATGATGAATATTCTGGAATTCTCTTTTTTCCATGAAAAATTTATTTATTCATGTATAAATGTTATTTTCAGTTTACAATGGTGTTCAAAAAGCTTTAAGCAACATTACAAATAAACAACAACCAAGATTGATAGAAAAAAAAGTATTAATGTCGTATATAAATTTAATTCCAATAGTATAAAATGTAATTGCTATATTTATAATATACAAAATAATAAGCCACAGTATATACACACAATAGATTGCCAAACATATGCTCATTACATTCAATATAACTTAAGTGAAACTAAAATAAAAAATTTGTTATCGACATCATGCAACATTAAAGTGACAATTATGAAAAAAAATAGCTCAACACTACAACATAATATATATATATATAAAAAATCTTAACACGAGTCTAACATATATGATATAGATTTTGTTGTAGGGGAAAAAAATTGCATTCATATTGTGTTGTCAGACTCGAGAGTAGATTTTAGTATTAGCCTCATTTTATATAAACTGAGCTAAAGAAACAAAATCCACGTGACTAATGATGGGATTACGATACCTTACTGTCAAAAGAAATTTCTATAAGATTTTCTTTTCCTTTTATTATTCTAGTTTTGTAACATATTGCACATTTTCCATGCTATAAGAAAATGTACGTACAACTTTATTAAGTTAGAAATTGAATTTTTACAAGAATTTACTTTATTCTATATGCAACAGTTTTTATAAGAAGTTTATATTTCTTGGTGAATAATTATGGCTTGTCATGCATATTAGAAGAAATAAAATATAACGAATGGTAAATTTAATGATAAATTATTTTTATACAGAAATGTGTACTTTTGCAAATTTTATGACGTAAAAAGAGCTCAATATTTATTCTGCTAAACTTTCATAATAATTACAAACATTAATTTAATTGTTATTTATATATGAAGTATAATAGTGAGTGATTTATTTGTTTGTATAAAATTATTACTAAATTTGGTAAATGAAATGATGAATAAACTTTAAATGAAACAACAAAGTAAATGAAAAAAAATGTATATATGATAAATTGAAGTTTCTTCTGTTTGCATATACGTTATTATAATCACCAAACATCGTTTTTGTTGTTTGTCTGCCAATTTATATTACTAAAACGTTGCTTAAAGGTAGTATAAAGTCTAGTTAAGATTAAATTGAGCCTTAGGTTACGTTTGTTTAAAAATTATTAGAAAAAGTTAGACTCAATATTGAACATGTTTTTATAGTCACATTTTGTATTCCCTTTTCTATTTTAATTTTTTTTTTTTGATGGGGCTTACTGTTAATCATATTTTAACACATTAATGGGCTTTGGGGAAGGAGAGAATACAAACACTTACTTCTAAAACTCTAACAATTTAATATAACAACTATAAAGATGAAAACATTGAAAACTACCCGTCAGTGCTTCTATGTTGTACATTACAAAATACACAGAACTTTTCTGTAGTAAATTGTTAAATTATAATAACTAGTAATTAATTATGTCATAAAATATTTATTCTCATGCAACTCATTAAACTTATTACTTACAAAACGTTCTCTATAAATACACTGTTCTGAAAAAAAAAATTAATAATAATAATAAGAAGAGAGAGAGAGAGAGAGAGAGAGAGAGAGAGAGAAATTTTGATAGAAAGTATAAAAAAACTCAATGCTTAAAGGAATAGACCAGAGAAAAACATAAGCATTTATATCACAAAACACTTGATGGGATTTACAAAAATAACTTTAGTTTGTCTCAAAATTCAACTGAAGCTCCGTAGCAGTGATCAGAAAATTCAATTTATGCAACCTGCACAACATTTTCAAACTAATTTTTGCATGTTTCTGACGTCATAAACATGAAAAGTCACTTAAATCGCATACTTTACAGTATTTTCACGCTCTCTCGTGGGGCTACATTAACATTCTGGTAAAAATTGTCATCAGTTTTGAAGATCCCATTTCATGTTTAATTGTTTATTCATTAGAGAGCACAATGTTGTTTTATGTGGTGTATGGCTTTAACAAAAATCTCATGAGACAAAAAGTAAAAATATTAATTAATTAATTAATAAAATAAAATGCAGTAAATAAATGTAGCAAAAGCAAACATATAGTTAAAAGTAATGATAATAACTAATTAATGTATATAATGTTGAAGAGAAGTTTTAATTGCAGAGTAAACTTGAGCTTTATATCTAATTGCAAGTATTGTAAGGAAGATCTGATTACAAACTTTTACTACTAGATGCATTTACTGTACTTATAAAACTTAAATATTAATTTTACTTTAAAACAAAGAAACGACGTCAATACAAAGTTTGACTGACGTAACTTGTAGAATATTAAATTACAAGTCAGGGATTTAAGAAAGAAATTACCAACTACGTAATGTCCAATACTTTAAAGGGATGAATTATTATAACAGATACATGAGTATTTTTTGTTAAATGGCGTATGCTAGAAAAGCTTTTTAAATCATATTTCAAACTAGTAATGAATTAAAAATAAATGTTTGAGGGCAACTAAGATATTATTTACCGAAATAAATGTTTATTTTTATTATTTTGTATACGTAAAGTACAGTAAAATAAATAAAAGTACAAAAGAATTTAAAAAGAAGAGAGTGAGTTTACTTCAATATAAAGCTTGATTTTTATTAAAATATTTTATTTCATATGCATGTGTTTTGTACATTGACATCAAGAAATATGCTATTGTCTTGTTTTAATGCAGTTACATTGAAACAAAAGTGCAATAAAACGTTGAATAAATTAGAATGAAAACTCATAACAGAAAAAATGTTTTCTCTACGCCTTTTTTTTTTTTTTTTTTTTTTTTTTTTTTTTTTTTTTTTTTTTTTGCCTTGACATTTTTATTATAAAAGTTGTAAAAGAGCAATTTATATTTGCATTCAAGTACACGGAAAAAAAAGTTTTGTTGTAAATTATTCATGTATATTATTATGTGATTTTTATTGTGCGAATAATTTTGAGTAAAATTATCTTTCGTCATGTTTGCATGAAAAATGTACAAGTTAAGTTTTTTGCACGCAAAAGCTGACTATTATTTTTCAATAAAAATTTATACAACTTTACCAATTTACTTATTTATTTTGCTTTCACATAACCAAATTTACTTATACAGTTTTGACGTAACCACTGCGTTATGAGGAGAGTATAGACGGTCCATTATTATACATATTACATATAATATAAAGTATTGCCATATTGTGTTATCGTGTTACACCTTCTCCATAGTCTCGTCAAGACATTGTCTTATCAACAGGTACAATGAAACCCACACACACGGGCCGGCCATGACCTAATACACAGCCCGGTATTTACCATTACAGCCTATAGAAACCGTGGAAACTGTAGGCAGGCTGGACGATGCAGTCACATTCAATCATGCACGTCTCGAATGCTGTACTGTACGTCGTCATGAAACGCATGAAATACAAATGCAATGCAGTCTACAATACAAGTCGCCAATGTACTTGGATTATGTAATGTAATTACATAATTGTAATGGCATTATTATTATTATATAATGTGTTAATATGGATTATAGTTAAAATATGTTCTGACTTTTGTGAATGAAGTTGAAATTAGGAGCAACTCATAATAGCCATTCATCGGGCTATTTTTATTTTTTTTTTTTTTAACCTAGTTTAAGAACATTTATTAAATCACTCCTAATTATTTTAGTGATTGGCATTAAAACTTCAATATGCAGCATTTTTTTTTCTTCATCAAAAAATTGTTTACAATTTACAAGCCAAGGTATAAACCTTATCGGCTTGTTCACTTCATTTTACATCTGTGAATGTATTTAGAGACATTTTAATATCATACATATAATGACGACCTCTTTGGGAGTCATGCAAACTTAGCTCTGGAGATATTATGTTTCTTAATGCTAATTAAAAGCTAATTAAAAATAGACATTAAATTATGTTGATGTAAAATTTTACCACTACTACAACATTAATATGATCTATTTTTAGACACAAATTTATGGCAGAGGGTGGATTTTTAGGTTTTAATCCTCTTTTATAGTTTTGCAGATATGCAAATTTATCTTCTAAATGTGAATGTTTTATGAAATTTCCAATCCGATGAGAGACATTTTCCCCCTTCTTTTTTACGATTTTGGCACATTTTTGACAATTTTTAGCACCTTTCCAAGGCCCCTTTAAAAAAAAATCCTAAAAATATGCCCTCTAGAGCTATTATGTAAGCTGAAGTAAAAGTCTCAACTTTTCAGTTTTAAGATTGTTTTTTTTTTCTTTCAGTGTGGCAAGTTTCAAGATATAAATATTGTTAAGATTGAAGTTTCAATGTCGTTGCATACAGTACTCAACTGTACTTTATATTCAATAAAATATAAGACGCCATAAAAGTAAATGTACGAAGGTTTAACTGCAACACTATTTCCCTACAGCGGCATTTAGAGTATAGAATTTGAATTGATGAAAACTTGAGATTTTATCATAAAATAATTCATTTGTATTTTAAATATTCTGAGAATCTCTGTATAATATTTTACAAATTGTTATTTAAATTAAAAATTCATATAAAATTAACATCTTGAGTTTGAAAAATTAATTTTAAAAGTTTCCCAAATTAGAAGTCATAGATATTTACAAGTTAATATTGGTAACTCATACAATAATTTTTGTCAATGTGTATTCATTTCTTTGTATATGTAATTTCCATGTGATTATATTTTTATTTTGCCATCACAAATTCTTTATAATTTTATATGTATAATAATTTAACTCAGCTCAGATATTTTATTTTTACAGTTAATAAATATTTATCATTATTCAAAAACATTAATAACATAAAATTAAATAACAATAAAATAGCTCAAACTTTTACCTAACCTTTTATTGTAAATACATTATTATTTTACAGTAGTAACTCACGTGTTACTAACACGTGTTATAACTCGTGTTATAGTGTTAGTAATGCATATATTTTCAAGGTTTTGTAAAATAAGGCTGCCATACTCTCACTAAGTCTTTATAAAGTTTTTTAATATAATTATTACTTTCAGAGATTAAACTGCATTATACGTGTACCGCAAGGAAAAAAAAAACTTGCACAACTACCCGTTGTGCAATTTTTGTTTTAGAGTAGTTTTGGTGTTCATAACATTATAATACAAATTATAAATCTGATTTATGGTTATTTTTATGTTATTTTTAATATAATATGTGTTAATGTTTCTTTCAGTGTATACTTATGATCTAATTTAGAAATTATATTGCAGTTATTTAAAAATAACAAAGTGAATAATATTATGAAACTTACGTTTTTAGTAATTATTATTAACGATAATAGTTGTAAAATATATATTTAAGTTCAATTTATTGTGTGATGTAACTGTGTTGAATATATTTTTGTAATAATATTTCCTATAAATAATTATATTATCGTTTGTTAATAAGCCACTGTATAATCTAAATATCTGGTCAAGGTTTTGTAAAATAGGGCTGTCAAGCCCTCACAACGCCTTAATAAAGTTTATTATTATTTATTATTATTACCGTATAGATTGAAATGCAACACTAAAATTGCAAGTTATTCATTTCATTTTGGTACATATATACAGCTTCTCCCACAAAAACTACTTAGTTCATCCATGCAATAGTATGCACTTACGTATCAGTTTTGTGAAAAAAAGGTGTATAATAAACACAATATTTGTGCCTGTACATGTAGTATAAAATAAAAGACACATCAGACATCGAGTCAACTAGACATCTAGTGAACATGTTTTTAACTAACAAGTATAATTTTAATCAACTTTATTTATTACAATAAATATTATAAAGTATAAATTTAAAATTACTTGAATAAAGTTTAAATATTTTAATATTAGATTTAAAACTATATTATGAAAACTTATGCAAAAATAAATTAAATTAAATTTATATTAAAAAAAAAAAAAAAAGCATGCTTTATTGAGATATTTATTTCATTATAATGAAATTATTATGTTGAATGTTATATTTATACAGCTCCATCTGTTTTAATGTATTAAGTCAAATTTAATTTAACAGTTTTGTAAATGTAAATTTATTTTATAATATTTGTTTTAATATTGGTATAAATTATTAAAATTAAACTTTACTATTTGTCAGAGAACAACATTAATGTATCGTTTTAAAGTATTATTATGGTTTTCATTATATTTTAACATTATTATATTAATTTTTTTATTTGTCATCCAAAAAACAGGCAATTTAATCTCCCGTAAATAATTAGTGTTACGAGTTATATCCATTAAAATATGCATAAGCAAGATAAACAGAAATATCTATAAATACATATTTTTTAAATTTTATTCATATCTGTAAAAAAAAAAAAAAAAAAAAAAAAAGAAAAGAAAAAAGAATGCATGAAAATGTACTGTATAGCAACTACATACATGAATTACGATAAATATACTCAAAATAAATTAGAAGAACTAATAAATTTATTTTATATATATATATATATATATATATATATATATATATATATATATATATATATATATATATATATATATATATATATATATGTTTGAAAATTTGAATATCAAGCGAGGTGACATGATGATAAAAATTCATTGTAGTCTTACCTTCTATAAGACCCTGGGCTTTCACTCGCTGCTTGTTTTGACGATAAAAAATAACACACAACACCATAAAAAATTGTCACTTATATATAAGTTAATAAAAAGACTCAATTCACAGTTTTTTAAAAATTATATATACATAGCTATGTTATATTTACACCAAATTGTAACGTTTTCGAGTGCGTATGTAGAAACATACAGTGTCTGCACTCTTCTTCAGCTTACTGACTCTTGCTCACGAGGCGCGCCGACCTCCGCAACGGGGGGAGTGGCTCGTCCTCGTCAGGTGTTATTTTATTGTTTATATTTTCACCTGTACGATCACGTGGTACAGTCTTTTTACATGAATCTATAAGTGGAATCCAAATAGGCGGCAAATCAAAACTAGGTTGACTGATTGTTTCATTATTTCTTCTTGACATTTCTATTGCTTCTAATATTTTTCTTTTTTTATAATGACTTTCTCTTCCTATCACCTTTGTTTTCTCCCATTGAATTTGATGGCTGTTCTCCAGTGCATGATCTACAAGTTTTGAATATCCTGTATCTCTTTTTTCTATTTTTTGCCTGTGTTCATTCACCCTGATGTCCAATGGACGACCCGTTTCTCCGATGTATTCTTTCTCACATACACAGGGTATAGAATATACTACATCTTTATTCATATTTTTCTTCATGTCTGGTTTTGTACGTGCTAAACTTGATTTTAATGTGTCTCTGGAAGAACAAACAATACGAAGATTGACTCCCTTACCAATACGTTGTATTTTTTCACTCAACCCTTGCATATAGGGGATGCAAATGGTTGCGTCTGGTTTCTTTTCTTCAGTATTGTTTCTTTCTTTGCTGTTTTTATTTTTTATTTTATGAATAACGTGTAATGGATAATCATTTTCTTTTAAAATGTGTTCTATTTTACTAATTTCTTCATTTATTAATTTTTTATCATTACAGTGTGTTCTTGCCCTATGTAGTGTAGTGTGTAGTGTATGTAGTATGTAGTATGTATGTATGTAGTATGTAGTGTGTTCTTGCCCTATTACATAGGGCAAGAACACACTGTAATGATAAAAAATTAATAAATGAAGAAATTAGTAAAATAGAACACTTTTTAAAAGAAAATGATTATCCATTACACGTTATTCATAAAATAAAAAATAAAAACAGCAAAGAAAGAAACAATACTGAAGAAAAGAAACCAGACGCAACCATTTGCATCCCCTATATGCAAGGGTTGAGTGAAAAAATACAACGTATTGGTAAGGGAGTCAATCTTCGTATTGTTTGTTCTTCCAGAGACACATTAAAATCAAGTTTAGCACGTACAAAACCAGACATGAAGAAAAATATGAATAAAGATGTAGTATATTCTATACCCTGTGTATGTGAGAAAGAATACATCGGAGAAACGGGTCGTCCATTGGACATCAGGGTGAATGAACACAGGCAAAAAATAGAAAAAAGAGATACAGGATATTCAAAACTTGTAGATCATGCACTGGAGAACAGCCATCAAATTCAATGGGAGAAAACAAAGGTGATAGGAAGAGAAAGTCATTATAAAAAAAGAAAAATATTAGAAGCAATAGAAATGTCAAGAAGAAATAATGAAACAATCAGTCAACCTAGTTTTGATTTGCCGCCTATTTGGATTCCACTTATAGATTCATGTAAAAAGACTGTACCACGTGATCGTACAGGTGAAAATATAAACAATAAAATAACACCTGACGAGGACGAGCCACTCCCCCCGTTGCGGAGGTCGGCGCGCCTCGTGAGCAAGAGTCAGTAAGCTGAAGAAGAGTGCAGACACTGTATGTTTCTACATACGCACTCGAAAACGTTACAATTTGGTGTAAATATAACATAGCTATGTATATATAATTTTTAAAAAACTGTGAATTGAGTCTTTTTATTAACTTATATATAAGTGACAATTTTTTATGGTGTTGTGTGTTATTTTTTATCGTCAAAACAAGCAGCGAGTGAAAGCCCAGGGTCTTATAGAAGGTAAGACTACAATGAATTTTTATCATATATATATATATATATATATATATATATATATATATATATATATATATATATATATATACTGTATATAATATACCACGTGTAATGTTAATGGCATGAAAATGCTAAAGACTTTACTAGGGTATCTAATTAATTATCAGCAAAGATGAAACGTCACTTAAAATTAAATTATCCACTTAATATACTAAAAACATACAAGAGAATATATAATTAATAATATAAAAAAGAAAGAAGAAGGCTTGTGTTTCTACTATAAAATTAAATTAGGTTCAAGAAGATATCATGAATCAAATTTAATTATTTTTCCTTATTAAATCTGATATGTTTTTAGATTATATTATAGGGTTATATTTACATATTGATTTGGTGTGTATAGAAGAGGATACTGAATGCAAATTTGTGTGTGTGCGTGTGTGTGTTTGGGCTTTTTTTATATGAGAAATTTTTTTAATAAAAAAAGGATATCAATATGGTTTTATGTTTGTACTACTATCATACATGAAAAGAGGAGGAGAGGATGTCATGAAATTTTATAGCTTATTCAAATAGGATTCTTATATTAATTTTGGAAATTTCTTCAAATATTTTCTAACCCAAAAAGATATTGTTTGATAAAGATAGATTTATATTGTTCAAAAATCTTTAATAATTTTTTTTTTATAATATTTGACCTTTTTAAGAGAGAATAAATTTATAACAATGTTATTTATTTATATATTTTTTATAAAATAAATAAACATTTGTGGAGCATAATTAATTATTTCAAAGGATAAAAAAATATTACCATACTTTATATTATGCTAAACAGCTTATCTCTATGTAATATAAAACCTAGTAAAAAAAACCAATGCCATAAAATTTTATTATTACAGAGAGAGTGCACTGCTTTGTGTTCTGTAAACATATTCTGCATTAGTTTCATTATTTTATTTGTTTTAAAATGTTGAAGTGATAAAATGTATTGTTTTTACAATCTGTTTTTATTTTTCTGGCTAGGTAATAAAATATATTATCTTGTATAACGTAGAAAAAGGAGAGAGAGATAGAGAGAGAGAGAGAGAGAGAGAGAGAGAGAGAGAGAGAGAGATTTACAATTGCATTTAAACAAAATTTATGTATACTTTGTAGCCAAAGTTAATCACTTTTCATAATAAGAAAAATATGTTATATATAATTTTCCCAGAAACATATTGCATTCAATGAAAAAAAATATATACATGTAATATTATTGTAGTAGATTTTGGGGTTGTGGCTTTTACAAATAATCATCTTCCTTATATTTTGTTGATAATGGATTGGTTCTCAAAAATCTGAACTGAAATATTATAAATTACATTTGCTTTAGAGGCACATATTCTGTGATAGAAAATTTTATTCTTTGCATTTACTAAAGTGTAAAATGTTGTATGACAGAAGAGTGTACACAAAAGAAAACGATACTTGTGAGTTATTGATCTGGTTTAATGTACGCTACATTATATATAGTGCTAACAATCATAAGAAGTGTCGATGTAAGCCACGTTATGTATTTGAAACCTATTATATGTCAATGCCACATTTTTTTTAATTAAATTTCTCTAGTTGCACTTATTATTATAATTTATATACCATCTTCAATAAATGTAAACACCTTTTTGTGTAAAATCAGACCTTATAAGATAAAAAATCATTTTTTGAACTAGCTCAACTATTTATTCGCTTTTTTTTTTTTGTATATATTTTTTAATGGAGGCATTTTTAATTTCTTCTTTAAATTACGCTGACAGGCAATAAAAATAGCTTGCTAATACTGGGTGATTCTTTCATAAGCCAACCAAAAAGCAAAATACTTATCTTCAAATTCTATTAAGGAAAATAATAATTATAATAAATATTAAAATAATTATCTAATATTAAATTTAATTAACTAAAAATAAGCTAGAATATGCAAAAACGTGCTGTCCTAATCATAAGACTGAAATCAATACTTACTATTGTTTATTAATATTTATTTAACACATATGGTCCATTACTACAAGAAAGCTTTTAACAAAATAATAGCATGATACTAAAATTTAGTAAAAGTTTTCAATAAAATATAAACACGATCACAATCATTATAGGGAAACATACACAGTTAAAGAATTGGTTTTAAGAACATTTCTCAAGCAGTCCTTGACGCTAGGGGGGTTAAGTAGTAAGTTTGTGACAAGATTAAAGTCTTGTGGTCGTCTGCCTTAAAACTTTGCAAAGTGACCAGGACAGGGATTAATGTCGTCATTGCTTAATCTTAGACACATCTCTGCAGTGCGACGACAATTTTAGAAACAAAGTCATTAAGAAAAAAAAAATCAGTCCCTAGTCTAATATATATTTGAAGAAAATTACAACAACATAAATGATTGCTCGTATAGTAGTCTTAAGTGTACTTCACACTGTGAAATATTTTTATGCCGATATAATTTTAGGGCGTATAATGAATTATGTTCAAATGTGTATGTACAGTTGAAACCCAATTCTTGTAAATGTAGCAACAATATGTTGATATGAACATATTTCATAGCTCAAACTAGCTACATATTGTTTCACTTATATTACTTGTAATTTAGTCTTTCAGATAATATCACTACTATAATTTATGTAGTGAAATTAAAAATGTAGACAAGTAAAAAAATAGAACAAGCACGATTTCCAATTATTGGCTCTTTATAACCTAAAGGGTTAGAGATTCGTTTAATTTAATAAATTCGCTGGAGTTCTCTCTCTCTCTCTCTCTCTCTCTCTCTCTCTCTCTCTCTCTCTCTCTCTCTCTCTCTCTCTCTCTCTCTCTCTCTCTCTCTCTCTCTCTCTCTCTCTCTCTACTTTTACTCCTTAAAGTTGTGTGTGCTGCAAATTTTGACTTGGACCAAAAGAAGCAACATGGCATATATAACCTGCCTAGCTAGCATTTATACGTACAGATTCTCATTTTTCATTCTCGTAGGGTACGAATATACTATAGCAACCACTAGACAATTTATCTCAATAAGATAGAACCAGACGTCAGTATATTGATGAAATATTGATAAGGAACAATTGTGAGATACTTTCCTACTCTTTCCTAGTCTGTGAGAGCTATAGAGAACAGTGAATGATATAATATATATGTAAAGAGAGAGAGAGAGAGATGACTATTATACTTCACATTAAGAATTCGGTGTTGTTTTTTAGACTTTTTATCTGATCTGACGTCACTATATATGATATGTTTCGACGCAAAAATATTTCTACATACAATCTTCATACAAAATGCAGTAACTATATCAAAAGAGAGGTAAGGCAAGTTAAGGTATCGTAATAATTTTTATACAAATTATCTTAATAATATTAGTTTTACTAGTTAGGAAAAATGTTTTATATACGAATATAGGTATTTATAGGGTAAAACTAATTAAATTGAAGGATAATGTCCCTTAGCAATTGTAATATTTGTAATAATAATAATAATTAATAAAAAACACGTATTTCAAATAAGCATTATGTAAATAACTGTTTATCCTTGAAATGTACTATTTTGCATAAAAATAATAGCATTACAAGTAATATATTATATGAATATAGTACAATATTATCGATGTGTTTGTTTTTATTAAAATAAATTGCATTAAACTTCAGTGTCATTATAAATAAATATAGAGTTATTAAGTTTGCAGCAATTCTTTGAATATTTCATGAAATATAGAAAGTTGAAGCAGTTGCACTTCAGTATAAACCATATGCTATTGCATTTTATATTATTAGAAAAAATATTGATATTTGACGAGGGAAAAGTTATATCCTAAAAGCTAAAGGATCAAAATTTTGATTCATAAAATAATAATTTTAAGTAAAGTCGTAACTTGAAAACAATCTAATGGTTGTAACTAGTGTACAACCATAATAGTGACGAAATAGTGGTCTAATAGTGTCATTTTTTGTTCATTGTATTTTAGTGACAATATGTGAGATGAAATACCAAGTAATAATTCAAGAGTTTTACCTTTGGATAAATAATCATTTCCAACTTTTTTTTTTCAAAGTTTATTAAGATTGTATAAAGGCGCGAGAAATTTAAATATTTCTACTTGATATTGTTTAACCGTATGACCTCGCTTAATGAAGAAAAAAAAAAAAAAAAAAAAAAAAAACTTGGTAGATTAATACAGACTAAAAGTTTATTTTCCAAGTAGAAAACCATGATATGAATTCAAAAATGGATGAGTTTTTTTTAATTGCTATGGCATACAAAAACAAAATTAACGCTACTTACGTCATAACTCTCAGATAGGCGTGTAGTTATAAAAGCTTGGGTGGTCTATAGGTTTAAAAGTGTTGATAAACAAGAAAGTTACTTGAAAACTATGCTTTTAACTTAAAACATTAATATTGATTTAAGTAACTTAAGATCTACAGAGGAGTAGATTAGAATATTATTTTTAACACAACCTGAGCATGTTGTTTCTACTAAAAGAGTTTAGAAAGATATTGCATTGCACGTTACATGCACCTTAAATTTGAAGGTACTAAAATGTGCATAATTTCAAGCAGAAAAGCTGGTTTGATTATATACATGGATATAAGTGTTATTATAAGGTGCTGCTAAGTGGATTTTTATTGTTGCTATAAATAAGTTTAGTCTATTATCTTCTGTATTGCAGGTGTCTGGTCACAGCATATTATCAGCAGTATATCTTTAAAATAAAGATAAAATTTATGATGTTAAGAGAAAATTGAGAAAAAACAACAACTTATGACTCAAATTGCTGGTTATAACTTTATCCTAAAAAAAGAGTATTCGTATGTGCTTTTTTATTATACAAATAAATAATATATACGGTAGAAAATTCATATTTTTTTAACTTTTCTTATGTACATTACTTCTTATATTATTACTTTAAATAAATATTTATTATATTTCTTTGCCAATAAAAGATCTTAAAATGGCTGCTATTAAAATATAATATAAATTTATCGTTTCAGTGTTTGCCTGCAGCGTGTAATACACAAGTGTTGTATCTAGAGACTCTCACTCAAAGTTGCGCCATCTGGTGGAGAGTTAAAGTTGACATGTCAAGCTGGGGACTGTTAGTTTGTATTATATGAACATGACAACTTTTTTTACCATAAAACAAACACTATCACTTTTTTACGTGTATATACTGCATATTCGTAAAAAAAAAAGAAGTTAACAATACGAATGGCATATTTTCGCTTCTAGGATTTAACATTTTTGTTCCATTTTCACAATGAGCTGTGCAATATTTAATTTTTTTTTATTTATAAAATCATACACATAATAATATTCCATGCTCTTTAAAAGGTCTAACCTTGTAGATATATTGATATAGGCTTTCATAGTTCGATTATTGTGGTAAAAAAATTACTAGTGTTTTGGACTCTAACGGAATAACCGTGACTGGTTTTGTTCGTCTTGTCTTTACGACGTTTTGACGTTGGATGCGAAACGTCGTAACGAGAAGATGAAGAACAACAACCACCACGGTTATCCTGTTAGAGTCAAATCTAGCAATGTTTTACCATATCTTTCAGAGTTTAAACCATTTAACCTTTAAAAAAAAATAGTTTAAAAAACAATAACAAACTTAAGGTGATAAAATTTTAAGAAAAAATATGAAGTAAATGAAATATTAAATAAATAGCGTTATTCAAAAGTACGAAAGAAAGTGTGTGTTTTTTATAAAGTACCCCATGTCCCCATAAAAATGAATATAGCAAGAAAAGACGAGAAGTTAGTGTATAATGAAAAGCAAACACGATATTCAATTAAAAATAAAAACATTAATTAGTAAATGAAAAAAGATAAAAAAAAAAAAATTTAAGTCATAAAAACATTCTAAATATAATAATTCCAACAGTGACAACCAAAATAAAAAGAGGAAAACTTTTATTTTTAATTGAATTTAAAGATAGGATAAATTTTTACTTAATATCATTAAGGACAAAATTTTATTATACAATTTAAAAATGATATTATCACTTGTAAAAGTACATTGATTATTAAATTTTATGATCTTTTACGTTGTTTTAAATGTTGAAAATTTAAAATTAATAAATTTAAATACACATTCGGTAACATGATTTTATAATCGGATTATAAATTAAAATAACACCCTAGTAAATAAGCTTGAGAGAGTGAGTGACTGGGATAGAGAGAAGAGAGAGAGAGAGAGAGAGAGAGAGAGAGAGAGAGAAAGAGTATAATCCTGTGTTCTTCACCGCAACATCACAACGACTTACTGAATATATAAGCAAAGATGATGAGGTTGAACAGGCTTTTCAGTTCACAATGTTTATTACTTATGTTGTCTCTTTAAAGACTGCTTAAGATGCTTTTCATATAGAAGTAGAACTATATGTATATAGGTTTGTGTATGTTTCACTATAAGTGTCGGGAATATTGTGTTCATATATTATGTTATATTCTATGAGTTATACTCGTATTATACTATGTTATACTCTTATGGGTTTTAAATAAGAGTTGAAAAATAAATAAATTAATATATTCAAAAACAATATAGCAGATTTTTATTTTGAGCAATATTTATCATGTTAGCAGTGTTTCGAAATTTGATACTCAATAATGTATTGTTGACATTGATTAGTTAATCGATTTAATGATGTGTGTATTATTATTGTTAATATATTATACGCTAAACATATGAGATTATAACTTAAGCTACCTTTTCAATAATTATATAATTATTACTTTATTAAAAAAAAAGTAATTTAATAAATTTAAAATATTAATATTTTAGCTTTTTATTATTATTCTTTCAATCATACTACTACATCATTTTCCAAATAATGGTATTATAATATAATAACCATGTTTGGTTATAACCAAGACTGGGCCAAACATTTGCCAGGCATTTCATTTATATTTTTTATAGCTCTATAGTCACCAATAAGTATTATTCATTTATTTTACATAATATAATATTTTGTATTATAATTATGGATATAGAATGAAATGCATAAAGAATTTTAAATTTATAGTGAAAATTACACAACAAAGGAAGTCAATGTAGATTTGTGTACGCATTTATAATATTCAGAGCAAAAAAATATATTTTCATGATATCACTCTTATAGCATCTGTTGCGTAATAACTTGATAAAGTATTTATTCATAATTTCAATTAATAAACTTGAATTTAAATTCTTAAGCTTTATGATACTGCAGTTAATAATTTTGAAATTGTTTGAAAACTTATAAGTTAGAAATTATAAAGTGCTTTAAGTGTTCTCTTTAATTTTAATTATGATTATATAATTTACAATGACTTTCATCAAGTGACATTATATTACATTAAGTATTAAACACAGTGGGTTAGTGTTGTAAGATTTAAGAAAATTAACGTTCATTTGTATAATTTTATTTTCATAGCTTTTTACATAGTTATTCATTCAAGCCACCAAAATAATTTTAGCAAAAAACTGCAAATAATATAATTTGTTACTGACTAATACAGGAACAACTATTTTCAGGCCTACTGCTAGCGATTTCACATATATCCGCTTCCGTTTTGACGTAATGAGTGCGTCTGTTTACTCTAAAAAACGGAAAGGAAGTGCTGGAAAAGGAAACCATGTGACGGTAAAAGTGGGAGAAAAGTTGGTGCCAGCAGCAAACTAACCTTGAGCTACCTGGAGCTACCTCCCACTTTTACGATCACGTGGTTTCCTCTTCCGGCCACTTCCTTTTCCGCATTTTGAGTAAACAGAAGCAGTCATTGCGCTTACGTAGTAAATAGAAACGGAAGCGGATGTGAGCGACATCGCTTTAAGTTAGCCTCAAAACAGTTTTTCTTTTATTAGTCAATAAATTTATAAAAGCCACCAAATGTAGCTATTTTCTCTTCATCATATTATTTCCTATCCATTTTCGCTATTATTTTCTTTTTGTAACTCTTTATAAATTCCCCATATTCACTTAATTAAATACTCTTTTTTAATAACTCACTTATAATATATATACATAAAAAAAAACATGAAAAATGATAAATTTATGCACAATTTTTTATATAGAAAATTTATAGCATTTTGAGTAATATTATTTTAAAAAAACTCTTAAAAAAGTTTTTAACCTGAAAACCTTAATGTTTATAAACTTAAAATGTCCAAGTATGAACTAGAAAGTAGTACCAATAATGCAAAAGAACCATAAAAAATTCTTACTATTATTTTGATTTTTTTTAACATCTTATCTTCTGTGCATTTTTTAAAAATAAATCAAACATAAAATGAGATTTTCATGCTAAAAATATTTCCCTCTTGAGTATATTTTAGGATTTAAAACGTTATTTAATATGAATAACGAGAATCAAATAAAAATAATTTATGCCTCTCGTGTGCATGCTTCTCCCTACTTTTTTTTTTTTTTTTTTTTTTAAGATATACAGTATAAATAAATTTGTAGTTTCCACACGAAACGTTCGAGAGTGTTAAATAATGTATCTATAGCAAATGACAAATAATAAGAATTTTTATATATTTTAGTAATACAAAGTATTTATATATATTGATTTATAAATAATATAAAACACTCACAGGTTTATTTTTAGGTTCTTTTATTTTATAAGCAAGTAATATTTTAATATGAAACAAGCATAAACGAAAATACAGTATACTTATAATACAAGATTTATGTACAGTATACACTGTACTTTACTGTAGAAGACTTTAATTGACATATAGAATTAAAATATATATCCGTAACATGATATATATATATATATATATATATATATATATATATATATATAAACACACACGTCTCATTCTTTCAAAATTGAAGGCTAAACTACTTATTTCCTTCTAATATTGATATAATGATTAACCATAAAAAGTAGAAAATAAATTGGAACTCCATATATTTTATGACTCAAGTTTCATTTTTAAAGGTTATTTGATTTCTTTTTAGTTACACATACATACGAGTACATATAATGACGCCATAATCCCTTTCGGGGTAGGCCAGGACGAATCATTTCTAGTAAGAGGGCTTGTACAATGATCTGTGGCTTACGAGACCACAGGGACCACAGGCTCTACCCTTAATACCACACTCCTCTGGGCTCCTAATACCAGACCTGTGCAGCTCGGACCACCAAATCTTACGACGGCAGCACTCGCCACTATGGACGAGAGGTGGTCAAACTGCCTAGCCAATTGACCAGTTAATTAATTGTCATAAATCAAATTCCATAAAATAAACATAAAATAAATCAAGCCGTAAAAAGGGAGAGGGGGTACAGATACACACTTTATATATCACAGGTTTGATTATAAATAACCAGACACTGCCATTGACATCATATTATAGTGTTGTTTGTTACCCAAATGTTTTAAAAACATTCTATGCCGATAAGTTGTGAATTGTGATATTTATATGTTTTTGTAGCTATTATTGTTTCATAATGCTGAGTGGCTGAGTGTTATAATACAACATTAAAGAGAAGTTTGATATTACTTTGTAAATGTGCATCATTTTCTTGTAAACATTAATTATACAAGAGAATGAAACCACTATAAAATTATAACCATTAATAACTTTATTACGACTTTGTGAGAGTTTGGCAGACTTATTTTACAAAATCTTGACCACAAAATTAGTATGAGAAAAATACATCAACAAAATATTTTGACAGCAATGTAAAATTAATTATACATGGCAGAGTATACAAAATAAGAAATTTAAATGTGTATATTTTAACTCAGAACAAACAAAGTAATTTTTTTTTTTTTTTTTGCTATCAGATACTAATTTTATATAAACTTTTCACACAAGTCTAGCTAATCATAGTTGTAAAAAAAAATCATCTTGTACGCCTGAAGAATTAGGTGAAAAAAACTTGTTAACAAAGGAAAAGCTGCTTATTTTCCTAAACAATTGTTTATTAAAATAATTTTTTTTTGCAACAAAATTCTTGCTTTGATATAATTCATGACTTTTTATGTCATAAAATTCAAGTATTTTTCGTTTGAAAGAGTTAGCATTCAAATTTATTAAAAATTTAATTTGTTTAGCCTTTTCTTTTAAAATAGAAAAAGTTTATTTCTGCATAAAAAATAACAGAGAAAATTTCACAATTCGTTTATCTCCCCCCCCCCCCCCCCCCTCCCCCACCTACTTTTTTATGTGCGTGTACACTTACATTTTTGTTATGCAAGAACTGTTTATAAAAACGTTTACAACTTTGAAACAGTCACGTATAAAATATTTAAATACAACATATTTCTTTAGTTAGAATGACTATACTTTAAAAGGTTCTTTTGGTAAATCCCTTCTTTTATATATATACTGTACTGTATACTTTTTTTAATACCAACGTTTGTGAAAACTTCTTTAAATTTAAACAAACATGTTGATTAAACTTTTTACAGTGACTGTTGGATAAACATGTAAATTATTTATTTACTTTTTCTTGTAACAGGGAGGAAAAAATTATAATCACTTCCATACGCAATGTATGTATGCATAAAATAACAACGTAAATGATGGAATTAAAACCGAGATATTATTTGTACTATGCGTCTAGGTAAATTAATATAATGTGTGTGTGTTGTGTCTGTGTGTGTGTGTGTGTATATATATATATATATATATATATTAGTAAATAAAAAAAAATTAAAAAAAGAGAATTAATTTAAGCTAAAAAGGGTTTTTTCTTCTTCTTGTTACAAGTTAGAGATTTAAATTTTAAATCATTTTAATTGTTTGTGGTTTAGAAAAGTAAATTTTTATATATTTTTGTGTTTAATTTCTTGTCAAAATAAACTTACTTTTATAACCATGTAAATAAATTTAAATAATTTTCTTATATATACACACACATACATATAAGTGGCTTAGGGTTAAATGTCTACTGTGGTTAAGAAACAAGAAAATATTTATTGTATGAAAATTTCACACTTATTTTAACAAGCTAATATTGCTTCAAGTAAAAATAATTTTAAATCGAGCTGTAGGTTTTTATCTCATATTTGGATTTCCAACTACTATGTTATGTATTGAATTTTGACTGCCATGTATGTATATGGTTTATTTTTTAAATATGAAATACATTACATGTACTTTAATGTTATTAATTATATTGTATGCTTTGTAGGAACTCAGAAAACTTTGTTTAATGTTTTTTACTGTAGCAACTGTAGCGTTCAAGACAATTAGTCCAAATTAAGATTCCTAAAACTATTTAAGTTTTTTTTTTTCTTTCTTTTTTTTTAAAAAAAAACTTTGATATAGTAAGTTTTTTATGGGAAAAAATTAAACCATGTTATTAAATAACATTAAAAAAATGTAATAAATTGTTTATTATAACCAATTTACTCTGTTTTTTTTTTTATTTACTGCTGTACAATAAATAAAATGATTAACAAACATTTTATTTTTAAATCTAGGTAATCTTGAGTAATTAAAAAATAAACTTGCATAAAGATATTTGCTATATCATCAATTCCATTCATTTTTCAAAGCAGCATTTATAAAAATTTAAAAATAAATATTTCTACTAATCTTAATAGATCTTATTGCTTTTATATATATATATATATACATATATATATATATATATATATATATATATATATATATATATATATATATATATATATATATATATATATATATATATATATATATATATATATATATATATATATATATAAAATCAAAATTGTACGGCATAAATTTACTTCATCACACTAGTATAATAGTATATTTATGACCCATTTATAATGAGAATGACGTATACATAGTCGAATGACACGTATGTGACATGCTGGCAATGGATATATCTGCATCATTAGACTTCACATTAATGTGGTGCTTTAATTGCTGACTTAAGCACCGTTTTAATTGCAAACTACATGCATCATTTCAATAATCAAGCATCATAATATATATATATATATATATATATATATATATATATATATATATATATATATATATATATATATATATATATATATATATATATATATATATATATATATATATATATATATTATAATATGAAGAAATGTTTATATGTTCATATAAATATTTAAATTTTTTTATAATATATTTCACGTTTAAAGCTTGGTTTTGAAAAAAACTAGGGCAAATCTTATGTATATAAAATTACCGATGTGGAATAATTAAACGGGTTATAATTTTAATGCTTATATATTAATAAATTAAATTAAAAATACTATTAATTATCATAATAAAAAAAAACATATAAATTTTTTATTTTATATCAAGTGTAGTGTTGTGATTGAAAAGTATGCGTCGGTTGAATCATTATAAACAGAAAATAAATTACAATTATATAGTTGTATTTGACTTGATATATATATATATATATATATATATATATATATATATATATATATATATATATATATTTAAAGTACTTTGTGTTACTTGTATTGTTATTACAAACAATTTTTTTTATACTTGAACATCAAACTATCAAAACAAAAGAATTGTAATTTTTTTTATATCAGTATTCAAGCATATTGAATTTCATGTTGGTGGTGGTTTCTAAATTTATTATGTGGGTGTATATTGTGTTGAAAAAATTGTTTTGTTTTTTTTATTATCAAACAAAACATTTTTATTTTTTATTGGTATACTAAACATCTGAACATATGTAAAAATTCATCTATGAATTTATTTGACAAATTATGATTTTGTTTGTTTGGTTTGACAATTTATTATTACACACACACACACACACACACACACACACACACACACACACACACACACACACACACACACACACACACACACACACACACACACACACACACACACACACACACACACACACAGAGACAGATGTAAAAATTTATATGAAGAAGAGCATCATAAATCATTAAACTATAATTAAAAATAATAAGTAGAAATACACCCATTAGTATAAATATAAACGACGTTTTCTTTTTAGTATACCTTACATTCATCATTTGTTTATTCATAAGTATAGAAGTTAATTTTTAGGAATAATTGATATTGTGATAGACTTTTATGAAACCAGTACCGTAAATACAGATTCATTCAATAAAAACATTTAATTGTCAAATAAATAGGAAAGACAATATTCTTAACTTGAATAATGAAAATGAAATGTTGAACGATCGTCCCTTAACACATGATTTCATTATTTGCTTTATATATAAATTCTATGTTATTTTATATCACAATAATACGAAGCTTGAAATAAATTAGATAAAATGAGACATGTTTCAACGTTAAAACTCCCCATATCGTAACAAATTTTTTAATTTGTGTGTTATATTTGGGTATGCATATTATACTGTATGCATTATGTCGTTTCTAGCAAGACAAAGTACTAAACTTAGCTAATAAATTTCTCACTTGTTTTCCTACATTTCCTCTTATTTTGCTCTTTATGTTCGTTGTTTGCCGAGTTGTGAACAACATTCATTCCATTGCGCACCAAAATAAAACCTCTTACTACTTGAAGGTGAAGTCATGGTATTTTCCAACCAGTATAATATACTGTATTATAAAAAAATATATATATTAAGTTTTTTTTTTTTTTTTTTTTTTTTACTTAAGTTTCTTAGAAGAAAATTAAAATTCCTGTGTTTCTGAGATCCTTCCATCGCTTAAGTAAATGAAACTCATTCTTGTACTCTTTTCAAGCTTAACTATTACAACTTTTATGGAGTATAATTTGCAAAAAAAAAATAAATAAATAAATAAAAAAAAAAGACATGCAAGCTTAAAGATAGTCTTTATGTATATACTTTTTTATTTTCTCTCACGAGCCTTACAATACTAGAATTTAATTTTCTTGTTTTCTTTGATAAGCATTGATAATAATAAAAATAATACACTTTCATTTGATAGCCTAAAAGATTTCATGTTTATGCTCACTACAAATATAGACCCTGCATGACTGTGCCAAAAATTGTATGAGCAAATATTCAGTATCACAGCTTATATAGATTTTTTTATGTGTGTACATAATATGTTGTTGAGTGAATGGGTTCACTTATATACATGATAATATATAATATTCAATAATTATTTATTATTGTTTTAGTAATAGTAATAGTGGTGTTTAACTGAATTTTGATTGATTATTTCTCTCTCTCTCTCTCTCTCTCTCTCTCTCTCTCTCTCTCTCTCTCTTATTTTTTTTATCAGATTCATGTATTTTGTTGAATTGAATGTTGTTATGTTATTGTATTTATTATTATTGCCTATTATTTAAATTTTTAATTTAAGTTTGACAAGAGTAATGCTTGTTGTAGCATGTACAATGCCTGGGTCCATAAAAATATTTATAATAAATAGTTTCGCATACAGAAATAGGTGAAGTCCTTATAAATATTATACTTTTTTTTTTTTAATATCAACTATTTTACCTTATTTGAAATGTGACTTTATATTGACAAATTATGACTTTTAGTTGTTGTTAAAGTACCGAGAACTGAAAGAGAGAGAGAGAGAGAGAGAGAGAGAGAGAGAGAGAGAGAGAGAGAGAGAGAGAGAGAGAGAGAGAGAGAGAGAGAGAGAGAGAGAGAGAGATGTAATCCACATACAGAAGCAGAATACCCGCAGTACATAAAAACCCTGATAGTTTATTGGTTGATATTGTGGACAATATTGACTGATTGACTAAGGTTTTAGGAAGTGTGTAGTCTCTAACATTTATATTCCAGTGTTTATTATATTTTTGCACATGACAAATACGTATGAAAGCTGAATTTTTATTTATTTATTATTCCATTTTATACTTCTACCTTTAGTATACTAAAAAAAAAAAAAAAAAAAAAAAAAAAATGATTAAAATTTAAAATATTATTTATTTAAACATGAGTGTTTTAAACTTGTCCATTGAAATAAATAAAAAAAAATTGTTTCTTAAACCGACAAAAATAAATACTTAATAAGTAATATGATAACTTAATACAGCAACATTTATAGCCATGTAACAACATAAAAATCTATGTTATTGTAGAGAGATTATTCTAAATTTCATAATAGTTAAGATGTTCAGAAATTTTGTTTATATTATTCTAAAATAGCAACATCTGTGTTACAATAAAATATAAGTGTGCTCTTTAAAGGATAGTGAGGCTCATTAACAATGATTGGCTGTAAAAAAAAATTAGACTCATTCGTTGATCTTATTTTTTGAGCCTATAAAAGTGAGTCGTATGTTGAGCATGGAACTTTTTTTTTTTGTAAAGTTTCGTTAATTCTTATTTAGGTCTAAAGTTCTAAGCGAAGAAAAAATAATGATCAACCATACATATAAACGTAGTAAACAGGTAATGACGTCATGATCAGGTATTCTTAACAAAGGAAAAATATTGAAGCTGGTTTAATATTTGTGTGTAGTTTACATTATGTGTAGTTTGCTTATTCTGTAAAGTATAGTGAATCTCATTTTCAGTGATTGGCTGACCAACAAAATAAGACACATTCATTGGTTGATCTTCTTTTTTGAGCCGATAAAAGTGAGTCGCATGTCGCATGTTTCGTATGGAACTTTTTTTCGTGAGTTTCTTTCATTTTTATCAAGTTCAAATTTCTAAAAGAAGAAATAACAATGATAAACCATGCATTTAAACGTAGTAAACAGGTAATGACGTCATGATCATATGTTTATAACAAAGGAAAAATTTCGAAGCTGGCTTAAGAGTCGTAGCTTGTTCTGTAAAGTAAAGTGAATCTCAATAACAGTGATTGGCTGACCAATAAAATAAGACACATCCATTGGTTGATCTTTTTTGTTCAGCCGATAAAAGTGAGTCGCATATTGAGACTGGAACTTTTTTTGGGAAGTTTCTTTCATTCTTATCAAGTTCAAATTTCTAAAAGAAGAAATAACAATGATCGACCATATGTTTAAACGTAGTAAACAGGTAACGACGTCATAACCAGCTGTTTTTAACAAAAGAACATTTTCGAAGCTGGCTCAATATGTGTGTGTAGTTTATAGAACAAACTAGAATGAATTATAGTAGTTCTTTAATACAGCATACAGTATTTTTTTTTTCGTGTGCATTGTTTGTAACTCCAATTTTGTGTTTCATATTTTCAAATGTATAAGGTCAAAGGTAAAGTACTACCAAAGTCTAATGACAATACACCTTCCGGTCTAATTACGATGTTATTAAGAGGAATACACTGAAAGATGAAGAGCTTGTTTGAAGGACTCGCTACTTTTTTTTATGGCCTTAAGCCAAATTAATATAGAACTGCAAAACTCTTTCCAAATTGTTTTGCGTCATCAAAAATATATTTTATTGATCTATTGTGGAGAGCAAAAATGAAGTTTTTTTTTAAATTTTATATCTATCTCATTCCAATTATTTGTATTATTTCTTATTACTTTTGGGTTTCTCACTTCTTCTTCTTTTTTTTCTTACTTTATAACTTTTTTTCCAAGTGAATAACTTTTTAAACTATTAATGCTTTAATTTTATACCTTTATTGAAACCAAGTGTTAAAAAAGAATTATATTCTTCCAGAAATTATTTAGCATGTACAAAAATCAAAAATATATACAAATATTACAAATGTACCGAAATGTTATGGAAAAACTTTCAATACATTATCCTTATGGGAAAATAGGAAAACTGGCAACATTACGATAACAGATAAATGATATAACAAACAGGTATGAAGAGAACATGGCGCTCAAATAAAAATGCTAAGGCAGAATTTTTTTTTAATAATGTTATGGAGGATATTATGATTGGAAGAGAAATATGTGAGCCTGTTGTTTATAGGCTCATTCCTCAAAAAGATCGTAGGTTTATTAGTTATATTATTAGGTATGTCAATAGTTCTATGGTATAGCCTACCGGTTCATCTTAAAGAATATAAACCAACGGGAAATGTAATATGCAATTAAATTTTAATTAAAAATAAGTACTATAAATTTTATATAGCTATTTTATATATATATATATATATATATATAAATATATATATATATATATATATATATATATATATATATATTTTTTTTTTTTTTGTTAAAAATATCTGATCATGACGTCATTACCTGTTTACCTCGTTTATATGTATGGTTGATCATTTTATTTTTACGTTTAGAACTTTGAACTTGATAAGAATGAACGAAAATTTATTAAAAAAAAGGTTCCATTCTCAATTTGACTCACTTTTATCGGCTCAAAAGAACAAGATCAACCAATGAATGTGTCTTATATTGTTGGTCAGCCAATCACTGTAAATGAGATTCACTATACTTTACAGTACAAGCTTATATCTAAAAAAATTTTTTCATAAGCAACTAAATGTTAATGAAATGCACAAAATTTTATATAAAACTATCCTAAATATACAAAAATGACTGATAGTTAACACTTTTATAATGCTCGTATTTATGTATGCATAATATATGTCTTTTTTGATCAATAAAAAAAACTCAAACTAAAATAACTTAACTTTAATTATTTAATTAAATGAAATACTATTTAATATGCTTATAATGACTATGGCTTTACTGTATTCTTGGATGCAAGTGTCACATAATACTATGTCTTAATGGTATTTATTATAGTGCCTTTCTTGCACCTTTTTTCACTAACCAAATATTTGTTTTGTTATTTTTTATACATATTTTTTTTTTTTTAATATTGTTATTATTTTTTTCATGTTTATTTATGCATATAATATGGTGGAAATGAAAAAAAAACAATTAGGAGGGGCATACAGTGTTTCTTTTGTTAAATGTCAAATAATAATACTTGTTTTAATTTTTTGGTTGGATCATTGTAATATATTGTGTTTAAAAACAAAACAAAACAAAAAATCAGTTGATTATCATGATTGTTTTCGATTACCAGTACAACCCTCTCCATTAAAAATGTAATAATAAAATGACATTTTGAAGTTGACATATTTTTTAAGTCAATCATATAATAAAAAAACTAAATCAATATGAAACAACATTAAAAAATTTATAATTAAAATTTATTTACAGAATCCCATATAAATTATTTTAACATCACAATACAATACAAAAAAATATTGTTTATATGTAAAAATGATTAATATTTTACAATTTCATTCAACATTATAAATTATTAATGAAAAAAAAAGCAGCATTTTGTTAATAAATATAATTGTATCTAGATCATTAATAACAAAACATATGGTATAGATACTAATTAAAATTTTGATTTTCCCCAGAAACATGTATTGTAATGAGCATTTGCTCACCTTTAATTTATCATATCGTTTTAATTAAACTACGTAGAAAGTTTTTTTTTCTTTTCTATAAATATAAATGAATAATTCATGTGTCTACACCAACACGACCCTTGCAAAATTTCATTACTTCTGTTAAGAGTATAATATACACGTGTATACGTGTAACATTGGCTTATATCCAAATAAGAAAGTAACGTGTTTTTACCACAAATTGCGTCATGAAATTAAATTATATTTTAAAAAGTTTTTTTTCTGTGAAGTTATACTGTTAATGGTTTTTATAAGTAAACATAAAATTAAGATATATAGATTATAATTCCATGTTCGACAGTTCTTACTGTAGCTAATTCTAGTGATTATTGCTAATGCTATAAATTTTATGACGAATCACCTAGACTGTTTTATCCTCTAGTGAATTTTAAAGGCATACAGTAGACAGTATGAAAACATTAGCATTTATATCACAAAACACTTGATGGGACTTAAATAAATAACATTAATTGGTATCAAAACCCTACTGTAGCGCCGTAGCAGTGATTAAAAAATTTTGATTTATGCAATCAGCACAATATTTTCATCGTAGTTTTTGTCTGTTTCTGACGTCATAAACAGAAAACAGAAATATTTACGCAAATTGCATACTTTACAGTTTTTTTACGCTCTCTTGTGGGGCCACATTTACATTCTAGTAAAAATTATCATCAGTTTTGTATATAGATCCCATTTTGTGTTAAAGAACATGTTGTTTCATGTTTTCTATGCCTTTAAGTAATATTTGTAGCTATTAGCTATTAAGCATTAAAATATAACTAATAAATGATGAAAATTTTTTTAATTATATAATTTAGCTATCTTTTAAAATTATTTGAAGCAAATAGTAATACAATGTGCCATTTTAAGACTTTTTTAAATTTAATTACGTATTTTAAGTAAAGTTTTAAAGATTATAGCAAATTTGTTCAACCATTGACCAATACTTTTAATTGCTTTAAATCCTCTCACATATCTTGAAGATTTTTTTTTTTTTTTTATTTTTTTTTGTAAAATTTTAATTCTTATTTACCGCATTATTACACACCATTAAAATTATAGGAAGTCGCATTGCTTCTCAATTAATTCATGTTCCACGTTTTTACAAATATCTCGTTAACATAGCATTAGCCGTAAAGAAAAAAAAAAGAAAGCTTAAAAGTATACTTAAAATTTTTATATTTTTTGTGTTCACTAAAAATTAAATTTCTATTTTATTTATTTATTATTTTTTATTTTTTTTGACCACATTTATTAAACTTTTTATCGTGTGAAAACGGCACTAGTTCACTTGTCATAGAGCAAGCAGTATAGTTTATTTATATATATACATTTTTTTTAGATGCCATAATAATGATGTAGTATTTTATTATTTATAAGAAGGGTTGGTATATATACACATGTCAGCAAAATAAATTTAAAAATCTGTATAGACTGAACAAAACAATAGCAGTGATAAATTCACTTGAAACATTGCGTGATATTGTGATAAGTTTACTTGTCATACGCGAGTACACGGTGACAATTGCAAAATAAACATTCACGAGTACTAGCAATAACTTCACTTGGCACACTCATTTGCTCTGCAACAGATTGCACTGGTACCGTTTCAATAGAGACACTATGTGTCAAAAATAAGAATTTAGAAACAAACTAAAAATAAATCTGATTTAAATTGATAAACAAATTTAAACGGATATTAGCATCAAATTTTGTAACTTTCTAAAAAAAATGATGCATTACTTTAGTTACGATTACTAACTTAATTATTTAAGATAATCACTTTTAAGTTATTATGAGTAGCTAAAATAATGCATTTTAGCAAGTTATTAACAATAGCTATTTTAAATTAAATTAGCTTAAATAAACTTAAAAAAAAATCATAACCACTTAAAGGCGTAGAACACCTTGAACAAAAAAGTTGTGTACTGTATATCCTAACAAACCTGAAAATCAACGTTGATTTGACCGAAGTCATTGATTCCTAATTTATTTTCCATTCACAAAATGCCACTGGCGGTCACTGACGTCACAGCTTGCTTGTTTTACGCGCGCGTAAACCTGGCGAGCTGTGACATCAGTGACCGCCAGTGGCATTTTGTGAATGGAAAATAAATTAGAAATCAATGACTCCGGCCAAATCAACGTTGATTTTCAGGTTTGTTAGGATATTACACAACTTTTTTGTTCAAGGTGTTCTACGCCTTTAAATTAGCTATTCTTAATAACTTGCTAAAATGCATTATTTTAGCTACTCATAGTAACTTAAAAGTGATTATCTTAAATACGTTAGGATTCGTAAATAAAGTAATGCACCATTTTTTAGATTAAACGAAAGAGAAATTACGTTCCATATAGTTAATCAATGAAGAACAAAATTAATAATTGAAATTAAGTCTAAAATAATACACATTTATTTATACAATGAATTCTCTATGCATTTTTTTTAAACTTATGTGTTAGGTATAATTAATAACAAATTAAACTTTTAATGCAAATAAAGTCTAACTTAGATTATATGCAAACACACCTTTACTATATAATAGTGAAACTTTATACTTCATTGTGTAAACAATGCTATTCAATATTGTATTTACAATGTAAAGTTAATAGTTCTATTAAAAATTGTTAAAAAGCAAACATATTATGGTATACAAATACTTAACAGAAGTATTTTGCTAAGGCAGAGCAGTATTGAATAATGCTGAATAAAAAAATGAACATTTAAAATGCAGCGAATACATTTTATTTTATTGACAAGCATTCATGTATGTTATTATTTGTTGTAAAATGTGTAAAAGTAAAAAATAAAACGTTTAAAATACATTTTACGTTTATGTAAGTAATATTATTTAGTTCAGTAGTTCTGAGTTATCTTTTTAACGGCCTTTTTACAATAAATGCTTTTTTGAAGGAAGAAAAATACTCAACTGCTTTACGTTACATTACTCACTCAAAAAGATAAAAAAAAAACTTACAGAAGAAACTTATTATATATAAAAAAAATATAAGACTTGTAAAATAGTTTTGGTGTTTAAAAACCTCATAAAAATAAAAAAAGAAACATCAACATACTTACAGTTCATTAACGCTACTTTTCAAATATATAAAATAAAAACTGCCGCAAAGATAAAATGTCAATTTTACAAAAACCAATAATTTCACCGACTTAACTTAAAATTTGTTAATATAGTATATTGCAACAATATTAATAATTGTTTCTGGTTAAAAATATTATTTATTATAATAAATGAAGCATAATGAATAAATAAACGCAAAAAAAATAATACTAACAATGTAATAGGTAGACATGTAACCTAGAACACATGTATTATTATACTACAATAATACCTATACTCGAATAGAAAACCCTGAGTTACCTGCCGTTCGATCTTTTACAGTATCGCCCAGCCGTCCCCCTTCTCCTCAAATGTGACAATGGGCGATACTTTAGGCATGCCCAATTTAAAGCAACTGAGGTTTTTTGAGTTGAGTATAAAGCAGGTGCACTGTGCAACAATAAAGGTGTGACTCACTTAGATTAAGTGGTATTGTAGTTTTATAACTACCTGTTCCAAATTCAAGGGTACCTATTGCAAAATACAGGTTCATGTACCTGCCATTAGTAGTAATTTTTTTCCGTGTAGAAACCAATATAGAGTAGTGTGTGTGTGTGTGTGTATATATATATATATATATATATATATATATATATATATATATATATATATATATATATATATATATATATATATATATATATATATATATATATATATATATATATATATATATATATATATATATATATATAAACATTGTGCGAGTAAATATGATTAATATAAAGTTTGCATGTAATCAAAATATTAAATAGTATTTAATAAAAGTACACGTTGACTTTCTCTATTGTTGAATAAATAAACATTTAAAAAAAATGCACAAGCTTTAAAAATTATACATACAAATTTTTTAGAGGAGAAAAACAAATATTAATATTCTTTGAAAATAAATATTCTCTTTTATACTTGTATAAAGCGCGCGCAGTCGCTTGAAAACAGCTCCGTGTAGCGCCACAAACTTTCTCTCTCTCTCTCCTCAACCTCAGTTCACATCCTCTTTCTGTCCGCTCTACACACTAGAACTCTCTCCCTCGACCAAACTTGCCATCATAACAACACGGAGTTCAAAGTGTAAAAACATTACCTGTCAATATTCTGACAACTTAGTGGTTCATAATTTTTATTAAGTGCTTTTTCTTTTCAGAGTTCTAATAATAACTTCAAAATCTAAACTTTATTTTTTTTTGTAATTAATATACTGATAAAAAAAAATAACAAAGCATCGTTACTGACAATTTTAAAAAAGTATATCAATATTGAAAACATTATACAAATTTAACTCAATTTAAATTTATCTAATTTTAAAAGTGATATTTTAAGGCGTTAATAGCGTTAACAAAACGGTTAAATTAGTTTATTATTACAAGACATTCATTAACTTTTTATTCAACCATTTTTAACAAAAGCGTATATAATGAATTATACGTAGACGTATGGAATAATTCCGGGTATAAATTTGCATGAAAAAATTAAAACAAAGGTTTTATAATTGTAACACTTGTTACTTCTATGGTAAAATGTGCATATTTTACAATTGTATGAAAATTAAATGTGTTAATATCTCAATTATACTCTTCAATTAAATTACATACTAATTATTAAGTAAGAACTATTTCTTCAAAAGTAATATTTAAGTTTAAATTTCTACTTGTTGATCAATATGGATGAAGAACCCAGTTTAGAAGCAATGTTGAACTGTACTGGAGCTCTTTTAGAGCTAGATGCTAGATTAGAGGCTCCACTACCAAAATTTTGGCCATATGAATTTAATAGTAGTGCCCTAACAGTTGGAAATATCAGTGTTGATCAAGTTCTAAACTTTTTATCACCGCTCTTGCAGAATGATGATTTCAGTGTCCCCGCTGAACGGAAGGCAGCTCTACGACATTTCCTAACCGAGTGTTTATTTCCGGCTCAAGAACGACCTTATGCTTTACCCTGGTGGCAGAAACTTGTTTGGTCCATCGTCTTTGGTGCCATGTTAGCTGTAGCCATAGGAGGAAATGCTATCGTCATGTGGATTGTATTAGGTGAGTAATATTGTGGAAAATATTGTAACCAACTTTTGTGTATTTGTTCTTAAAGTTTATTAAAAATTGTTACGGTAAGAGAATGACGTATAAAATATTTAAATTTTTTTTTTTTGAGAAGACACGATATGGTAGAACGTATTGTAAGTAAATGAACACTTATAATGGGGGGGGGGGGGGTAGAAGAAGACTATAATTTCATGTCATGTCATGTTTTTTTTTTAACTTTGACTGTTTGAAAATTAATTTTTGCTTTCATACTTTTCCAATTGTCATTATGTCATTTTTATCAACGTGTCATGTTTTTTTGCTCATAAAATTGCAAATACATTTCAAGAGAAATTTTGTTCTGCTATAAATACAGTAAGTCGAAAAATATCTAAAAATTGTTATTTTCTGTTCCATAAGAGAAATGCAAAAAAAAAAAAAAGAAATAAATAAAAAAAATAAAGATCAAAAATTGAAAATAATGCTGTTTGAATCATTAATTTTTTTAATGAATAAAGCAAATACTAAAAAGAAAAAAAAAACTCAAAATGGAAGGGGGAAAAACACGTACTTAACCAATAAGCTTCTGTTGTAGTATGATAAATCAATGTGCCAGAATTTGAAAGATGTGTTACGGTGATACTTTACTTTGAAAGAAACGTCATTATAAATATACCCCTAACTATATCAAAATTTTCATAAAAAATATATGTATATGAAATTACAAAGAAGAAAAATCCCGTAAAAAAAAAAAAAAAAAAAATGAAAAGAGAAAGAATTTCAATCATTCCTCTCAATTCTCGCAAATAAATTTTCATTTCCAGAAAATATGGAATTTTTTTATTTTTAGCAATAGCTTTTTGTACCATCTGTGTTAGATGATATAATAAAGGTAAAAAATAAAACGTCTGCTATATACATTAAATTTAATGAAAAATATAAAATGGATCTCACTAATTTTACGTACCTTAAATTACAGAGATAATATAAAATAAGCTTCTTCACAATGTATTATTTTTAGAAAAGATTTATTAAATTATCATCCAAAGCAATAGTATAATTTATATAGTATGTCGACGATATTTAAGGTTATATAAAAGATATTTTATTTGCATGCCAGACGAAATGACTTTTCTTTGTAGCTTGTTTCTTTTATGTAAGAAATTCTTCACAATGTCATTAATTATAATATTAAAACAAAGCAACGCCTTGTCTGCAAGATTATTTTATGTAATAAATTTTACTTTATATATCATATAAAAATGAAATTTACATGAATTCTTATCTTTAAGATCAGATTCTAAATTTTACAATCTAACCATATAGACAAGGAACACTTACTTTTAACATTTTTTTTTTATACTTTGACGTAGTCTGTTACTTTGAGGGAAATATTTCTTACTTAATTCACTGTTAATATTTAAAATTATTACTATTTAAGATGATTGATAAGTCAAAATATTATGAACTTAAAGGCAACAACAACAACAACAACAACATATAGTTTAATTTAGATTATATTGAAGCAAATCAATTTATTTGTAAGCAATACTTTTTGTGTCGTTAATTATATCAATTTTGACATAAACACTCAAATTTTGTACTTTTTCTATGATATTTCATTATTTATATCCTTCTTTTTATTATCTATATAATTTGTAATTATGATTTTGCTTCAACACGAGCGTATGGCTGTCTAAAGCGGACTAATATACTGATCTCTAAAAATTTATGTATAAGTTCTACGAGTTGAATATATATATATATATATATATATATATATATATATATATATATATATATATATATATATGACATGTTCTTTCTGAATTCCCGAGCGCGTCTACCTTACCCCCTAGAAAACGTCTGAAAAAAATATATGTGGTTTAGGGACTCAATACAACTACAAATATCAAGTTTTACATCAATCAGATAAATTTTCGAATTTTCAGGGCATTTAGAAAAAATTCGGTTGGATCGAGCCATAGGTAAGAGCTAATTTTTTAACGTTTTGGAAGGCACTTTTTCTCCGTAAATGTACATTGCATGCCGTCATTTGTATTTTTGTGCATTGTAAACTGTTATGAAAGTAAACTGGGCGTTATTAAATTTTTTTTAAAAGTACAGTTTTTTCATAAAAAAATCCCCAAAATGGCCCGCGGGACGATTTTTTCGACTTTGGATTTTGCTATAACTGACTCAAATTTTAATATTTTTTCAACAAATTTAAATCACAGTTAAAAGAGTGTATTAGCAAGCATACTGAGGCAGAAAAAATATTTCTATACCAAAAAACTATCC
>OX439132.1:19772032-19865016 GCA_949318235.1 Ecdyonurus torrentis | reverse complement strand
AACAACAATTTGAGTACAGATAGATGCACTAAATGAAAACTGACACTCTACATCATACAGCATTTTACTACAAGAAACACATGGCGCACACAAACGTGAGAGACACGATACATGACACCAGGGAATTTATTATTATTATTATTATTGTTACATATGTGTGCGTGACAAATTGTAACAAGGCGTCAAAGAGAGGAGCCAATGTTTGTATGCATATATCCTGCAGTATAGGCAACCAGTTGAGTACATCTTCACTCCGGGTTGCATACAACTGAACTCTGCAGGGGCTTTCTTCTGACGCACTCTTTAATATCAATAGAGCCTATTTTGAATTGCGCTCTTTAATTATTTCCGGGACTAAATTTTAATTTTTGGCATCTTCACTTTTTTTTCACGTATTTTTTTTCTTCAGTTTTATCATTTATATTATAAACTTTCGAAAATGAAATTTCTTACTCTTAATATTTCTTATTCTTGTTAGTATGTTTATAGGTATTTAAAACTACTTTGAAATTTAGTACTAATTTTTAGCTCCTGTAAAAAAAAGTATTGAAAAATATATAATTATGTATTTATTTTCAATGTCTATATTTTTCCATTTTGAGATTGATTTTGAAAATTTTGAACTTTGGTTGAGATGGCTGAGGGCTTAGTTACTCGTGCTCTAAAATGTATTAGCTATGAAATTAATCAATAAAAACCCTTTGAAATTGTTGTTTTTTTAATTGTGTTAGTAAAAGTGTAGCTTATCTAAAAACTATTATGTTAATTCTTCTTTTGTGTTTCTTGTATTTTTCAACTTTAAATTGAATTTTTTTATTCATCTTTAAAGACGTATAACACATTGAAGAACATGTTTAATATCCTAACATACCTAAATATCAACGTTGACTTGGCCGGAGTCATTGACTTCTAATTTATTTTCCATTCCCAGCATGGCAGCTGCAGGTTTGTAACGTCATAGCTTGCCTGTTTCCGCGCGCGTGAACTAGTGAGCTGTGACGTTACAAACCCGCATCTGTGATTTTGTGAATGGAAAAATAAATTATAAATCAATGACTCCGGTCAAATCAAAGTTGATATTTAGGTATGTAAGGATATTTTACATTTTTTTTTTTTGTTCAAGGTGTTCTACGCCTTTAATATTAAGAAGGATAACTTCAAAAACATTCTAAAATTTTTAAATCTTTTTGTTATAAAATAAATGGCAATCACTTTTATTGTTTCTTAACTCAAAGACTTCACTCAAACATCGTTCTTTTAGTTCACAAAGAATATATTGATTATCATTACAGAGTACTAATGACTACCTTCATACTAACGCTTCAATTCATCTGATTTGATGTGAAATCGTGTGTAAATCTTAACAAATTCATAGAATATTTCAAAATTTGTCTGGAATTTTTTTCTTTTATGTGGTTCCTGTAGAAAAAAGGTTTAATATAAAAAATAAACTTCTTTTAACTTGTTAATAATTTTTAACAGATGTAATATGGAGTTTATATTTCAGTATATTATAATTAAATTATTTTTAAGAATCTGTAAAATTATATGTCAAGAAACAAGTCGAGAGAGAGAGAGAGAGAGAGAGAGAGTATTACGACAATAATTTTTTTTAAATCATCTCACTTTTCAGTTTTTTTTTTTTTTTTTTAATGTTCACAGATGTTTGTTAAAAATATCTTTCAAGTATAAAACATATATTTTCTAGTTATGTCATAAAACCAATGATATGATAACTAATATTAAAAACCTAACACTAGTAATATTGTTTTAAAAGTCAAATATAAATTATTAATTTAATTTAGTAATTAAATTATTTTTATCACACTAAAATTTTGATTCAAAAGATTTGAAACCATCGTGGTTTAAAAAAAAACACAATAATTTAAATAATAATTTGTGTTACTATAAATAAAATATAACATCAGATAAAGTGCTTATTTCACATTAAAATAATTGTTATAATCACATTCCATAAATGTGGTTTACAAACTCAATATCAATATAATAGTAAAGACAATTAATATTTATTAATGTCTAAGTTATTAAAGATTGTAATGAATGTGTTATGAATTTCAATTAAAATTTTATGTAGAATTAATACATTGTATTATTTTATTATTGATACTTGAATTATTATCATTACAATTGTAGCATTTATCTATACTAATTGAAATATTTTACGTAAGTTATAATAATGAAAATGAAATGTGGCAAATTATACATTGAATGTGTTGATAGAGTATAAATTGAGTTAGGAATTCCTGTACAGTATAGCTGAATAATAATTTGTTTATTGATTTCCACAATTCATTATTTGTTTATTATATTCTAATAACTAATACAACAAAATACAATAATACAAAATACTTAAGTTGTGATTTATTACGTTGAGTAAATTCCTCAGTATCGGTGTCTGGCAAATGCAAAAACAAGCCAGCGTTTTTTTTATTATTATTATTATTTTTTTTGGCAAATTTACAAGATGCCAATTTTTTTTTGCAATTTGAATATTTTGCACATTTTTATGACTGAAGCATTAAGACATTTAAAAAAAATGCCAAGAAACACATAAAAGGACTCCCAACACAAAAGAACATAAAGGACATCATGATTGTAGGTTCATTAAAAAGAAAAAAGGTTAACCTTGAAAGATACTATAACAAACACTGAAGCAAAATATCGTCATACTTCTGGATCACATTGGGCAATCTTGCATGATGGAGAAAAAATGTACAATTTTTAAGGTGAAATAAGCTATTAATTTAGGCAAATATTACTATAACCAAAAATTTGATCAGTTTCAGGGACAAAGGCCAAAAAATAAAAAAATAATAATAATAATAAAAGTTGCCATCTGATATAAGTAATTAATAAATAAGTTCTATTGTTTTGTAAATTTTGAAGAAAAAAAAAAGAGGCCATTTTTTACTATTTCCGTAATCATACAATATATTCATATTTTACGAGTAATATTCATATAATAAATAGTAGACCACGTTTTATTAGAATTATTATCTACTAAATAATATGCTTTGTCTATTAGTTAAATAAAACTTGTATATAAAAGTTGATAAATTCAATCAAAAGATTTATTTGTCTACGACGTTATTTAATTAAAATACATGACAAATTTCTATTTAAAATTTACCTTTTAGTATTATTAATTTTGAACAAATTTTAAAAAATTGGAAAACTTTTATTTATATTTTGTAACATAATTTTATCAATTTATATACTCCGCAAATAATATAAAAAAAATGCACAGTCCGGGGAAAAAGAACGTTTATTTTATCATCAGTGTTCACAATTCAATCAGCTAAAAACATTTCCATATAAAGCAATTACTGATGATTTAATACACAGAATGAGCAAATCATATAAAAAAATAGACGTAACGTAAACATATATATATATATATATATATATATATATATATATATATATATATATATATATATATATATATATATATATATATATATATATATATATATATATATATATATATATATATATATATATATATATATATATATATATATAGACTAATTAGGTCTAGAGGCTCTATCGTATGATTTCTGACCAAATTATTCATAATCATAATTGTTTAATCGGGCAACAGCAATCCTAAAGGGACATAAATATTTATTTATTACAGTATCAGATAGGTATAAATAATAATTATATACGTGTATTTTATCCATGAAATCATTGCTAATGCGAATTACAAATAAAAAAAAATCCCTAAAAGCTGAACATTTTTTTATTTCAAACTTGTCCAAATGCGTTACGAGATAATTAATTCTCGAGCTACCTCGCCCATTCGTTTGGACAGTAGGTTTAGAAATTATAGTATTCAGAGAGGGATGAACGTAATTCGTACTTTATTTTAACATTAATATATTTAAATGGAAAAAGAATTACGAAGTTTAATACGGAACGCCTATTTGAGATTAAAAAAAAAATCGTGTTTCATCAAAATGGCTCACATGTAAGTAGCATTGACAAGCTGATAAATTAGATCTGATTTGTTTTCATTCAATATCAATCTCTCAACCCTTCCTTTTCTATTGTGATTATTTTTAATTTAATAAAATAAAATAAATTATATAAGGTAAATTACTATATGAAAATAATATATTTGGAATTAATTTTTGATAATAAATATTAATTTAATTGTTTAAGTTAAATGGTCAGAAATATGTTTTTGAAATATATATATATATATATATATATATATATATATATATATATATATATATATATATATATATATATATATATATATATATATATATATATATATTATATATATATATATATATCCCAAGTTAAGCAGTTATTATAGTGACATACAGTACTTTGTCTTTGTTGGCTAGGTTTGAAAATTAATTATACCTGGATCGTCTTTGTTAATTTTTAGGGTTACCATACTTTCTCTCTCTCTCTCTCTCTCTCTCTCTCTCTCCATTTCTCCATTTCTCTATTTCTCTCTGTGTTCTCATAGTTAAACAAGTTATGTATATGACATACGATCATTCATAATTACCCATAAGTCACAGGAATGTTTAGGTAAAGCTTATTTTTAAAGCTAAATATAATTCTGTAATCAAAGTATATAAATACATTAAAATAAAAAAAAACATTTTACACGAGTATATTATAGAAAAAATACACGTACATACATAAGCATACTTAAATACACAGCATTAGTAGCGTATATGTTCACAAAATGAATATAATCTATATGTATCTTTTAAGAAAATGGTCCATGGAGATCTACTTGACAACATGTTTTATAGTGTTGCTGATTTTCTTAAATGTAATAATGTTAAGTATAACTAGTCTAAATTTTTTCTAAATCTTCATTATCACAGTAACAACCACAGGCTATTAAATTGTATTGTGTTGATGTATTTGAGTTATTTGACTTGTTCAACTCTGTAAAGACATAGAACGTAATAAAATCTTATATCTTATCTTATATCTTATTATAATATACACATAATATTGCATCATAAATAGTTTACATTTTATAAAGTTAAAATCATTCTAAATACAGAAATAGAAATACAGAATTTTTATATATTTTTAAGCAGTTTATAATTAATTTATTATAAGATTTTATAACTACTTTTAAAGAGAAATATATTTGTTTAAATATATCATTAGTAATTTATTTTTTAAGTTAAATTAAACTTCCAGGACTTAAAGAAGCAGTTAAAAAAAACTAAAATGTGAACCACAAGGAAAAATACCTTACAATATAACTCTCACACAAATTTAACATAAAACCACAACATTTTATGCTGCAATGAACTCCCTAGTTATGTTACATTTTAATAAAAGTTTATTTTTGTTCTTAAATGAGGAAATGATTTAAGTATTGTATAAATTTGTTTAAAAATAAACTCAGTCTTTAGAGCAACATCTTGTGATGACGTATATTTTGCTCCATTTTATTTAAATGTATTTTTTAAGTAACTTTCTATGTCCCGTGTCTGTCAAAAATATATTAATATTTAATAAGGTATACACATTTTATAATATAAAATAAAAGAATTTAATTATTTAAAATGTCAAAATGTTAACATTTTTAACTTTATTTTATTATTTGTAGAATACAGTATTATAAATATATACTGAACTCTTAAATTTAATAATAAAAAAAATATATATATTAAAAATTATAATTCATGCTATCGTTGTTGAATAAATTTATTTTTATTTTATTTTTAGTAAGTTTTTATACCCGTATTTTCAATTCAGTTAACATTGCTTGAAGATAACTTAAAAAGAAAGTTTTGATATTTAATAACAGAGTGAACAAAGGCAATGTAATACTATACGCGTTGTTTCATTAACATAAGAAAGTGTAAAATAAAAATAATTAAGTCCTAGTATACTGCATTGCAGATATTAATATGGTAAAATATTTTGATCATCTTCAATATTAAAGCCATAGACCACATAAAACAACATGTGCTTTTTAATGAACAAACACAAAATAGGATCTTCAAAACTGATGACAATTTTTACCAGAATGTTAATGTAGCCCTACCAGAGAGCGTAAAAATACTGTAAAGTATGCAATTTGCGTGAAAATTCATGGTTATGGGGTCAGAAACATGCAAAAATGAGTATGAAAATGTTGTGCGGGCTGCATAAATCGAATTTTATGATCACTTATACGGGGCTATTGTTGGGTTTTGAGACAAACTAATGTTATTTATGTAAATCCCATCAAGTGTTTTGTGATTTAAATTCTCATGTTTTTCTCCGGTCTATTCCTTTAATGTGTATGACAAATACATACAAAATATTATATGAATGTGAAACAAATGTCTAATAGTAATAATAAACCACTATGTGACAAAACTCAAAGTAATATGTTCTAGAAACATATGTATAATACAAATACATATATTATTTTGTGTAATCGTAGGTTAGAATAATATACAGAAAACGTTCATTATCTTTTATGATTCACTCTGAATGACGTATATGTCTTATTGCTTTCGTGCTGCATTAAACTTAAATAATGTTTGTACAGTATACATACGTATGTTGAAATATTTTAATGCGCAATAAATATGATTGCATGTTATCTCTATTTAGAGTCGTTGGATTATCATTCAGTCAAATTTATTGCATATAGAGCAAAATATTACTCCTCGTAAACATATTATACTAAAGTTATAAGTTACTATAATCTTGTATATTATACTGTATATAATAATTATTGACCAAATATAGAGTCCCCTTCTAGAGTACTCTAACCAAATATTATAGCTTTATCAATTTATAATCAATTTAAAACGATGTTGCTAAAAAGTAAGCTTATAAGCATTTAATTAAAATATATAGTAAATTAAACTATTAAATTATTCGTATTTCAAAGTAAAATATTACAATTCAATAAATTGTATAAATTTTATTGTGTAGTTTGTTTGAGTTTTTCGTTGAAAAAGATGCTCGTAAAAGTTGTAAAAGTAATTATTTTGATGTAATATTAATTGTTGTAAGTAATTGGTTTGTTAGTAAAAATTATTTACGCTGATAGTAACATTCAGATATATTTTTAATGTACATTTTGCCCTATATATATATATATATATATATATATATATATATATATATATATATATATATATATATATATATATATATATATATATATATATATATATATATATATATATATAATATAAAACAAAATTTAAATATTTAACTTTTGACGTCAGGAAATTACTGTAATATTTTCAACTCTGAGAGCCTGAATACGTTCGTGGCAATAAATTATTCATTTCTTTATTCTTTTTTTTTTTACATAAATTGGATAAAAAATATTTTATAAAAATTTATTTTAAAATAAATTAACCTGGGAATTGAAAAAAACAACATTTTTTTATACATTTCAACATTGTTGTCCAATATATATATTAATATATATATATATATATATATATATATATATATATATATATATATATATATATATATATATATATATATATATATATATATATATATATATATATGAGTTAAATATGTTAAGCAGAGCCACAAAATACCCACAAAAAAAATACATTAATGTGAATAACGAATTCCAATGTTTGTAATAAAATAAAAATATTAAATATTAGCTCTATCTGCAGACAGAGGTACGTACATTTTTTTTTTTTTTTTTTTTTACTTTGCAATTAAAATGCTTTTGCTATCTCTTATAATATAATAGGAAATCAGAAAACGTTTATTGTGATATCCTTTGCTGAATAATATAGATTCTTTTTAATATTTTAAAGTTATAAAAAATTAATATTAAAAAGATAAAGCTGATGGGGTTAATACAGTACAGTATATATATATTAAAAGTTTAGTTCTAATAAAATTTGTCATCAAAAAAGCACTAATGAAAATTGAGCTCCAATTTTCTATATTAGTTGAGATTAGCCACAGGCATCTTTCTTAAGTATTATATTAATAATACTGACGTAAAGTTTGAAAAGTTCCATAGTCACAGATTTAGCCACTTAAGAATATAAAACTTGCAACATATGACGATATTTTTGACAGAAATAACTTTTTATTAATCATTCATTATTGCTTTATTTGATAGTCTTATTTCTGGAACGAAGAACTTATTAAACGTGTATATTTTTAAACTCGATGTTAAAGTATTGGAATTTTATTTTCTGATGCTTTACTTTTAAATTATACCTTAATTATAAATTAATTAACTTTATATAAAGGAAATAAATGCAGTAAAAGGAACAATCTATATTTCATTTCTAATTTAAATTAATTATTTATATTAATATAACAGTATTATATCTATTATATGTTTGTCAGAAAGAAAAAGTTAGAGTGAGACTGTAAGTGAGAGAGAAATTTTACTTCTGAATAAATTTGAAATATAAGCTTCAAGTATAAAATTGAATACATGTACGCATGAATTGTTATTATTATATGAAATTCACACATTTTTTTCAACAGTATATTAGCTTATTATTATTTTACTTTAACATGACTAATATAAAATTACATAGTACTTAACTTTTTAATTACTTATAATTAGTAAAATATATTTTTATATCATTTAAAATTATAATTTAAAAAAAAATCAAGTGACGAGTGATATTCAATGACATAGGTACACGTATATATATAGTTAATCACTTTCATAATATAAACTACCTAAAAGGAATGTCCATTTGTTGTTACAAAATACTATTAATATTAATTGTAATATTGCAATGTAATCATAATCAACCTACAGTATGACGTGTGCCATAACAACAAATTTCATCCCCGCAGTGACTATGCTGATATTTTCATCTATATTTATTGCTTTAATACCAAGAGTAATGGGATTTTTAATGTTATAATATTATGAATTATCTCTGCGTCACAGAATGTTATTATATTATACGAGTTAAGTATGATAGTTTAAAAAGCAAGTGTAAGCTACTCAATTGATAATATATATATATTTTTATTAATCTGCATAATGGAAATGTTACATTATCACTTTTATAAATATTATTTTAAAAAAAGATTATAAAACTATAATTAATTCCTTACAAGATAATTTTATAATAATTTACATATTATATATAATAGTATGTATAGTACAAAATTGTATTATATATAAAGGTATTAGTAGATAAAATATATATCATATTATTTTACGTTTGAAAGTGATATCATTTTATCCTACACGTAAATTTATTACGTATAAATTTGGTGAAAATTATAAATATACCTGACAGATATGTTATATTATTTGTTTATTGTTTTGCGTCTTACTTGTGGATAAGTATATTTTACTCACTCTAGTATACAAATACACAGAAGTTATTCTATTCAAAAATTTATGTTTTATTTTACGTATATAGAATTTATAGCGTATATTAAATATCATCGTTAATTCGTTCTATAAACTACACACAACTCTTGAGCCAGCTTCAAAAATTTTCCTTTGTTAAGAACTTCTGATCATGACCTATTTAATAGTTTTATAAATATGTATGGTGGAGCATTGTTATTTCTTCGTTTAGAACTTTAGACCTGATAATAATGAACGAAACTTCACAAATAAAAGGTTCCATGCTCAACATGCGACTTACTTTTATCGACTCAAAAAACAATAACAACCAATGAATGTGTCTAATTTTTTTGGGCAGCCAATCATTGTTAATGAGCCTCACTATACTTTACAAAACAAACTGTTATCTTTGAAATATAACGGATTTCAAATAAGTGTTCAAAATTTCTTGCAATTTTATTCTACTAACATTCATATTATAATATTGTCATCCTATTTTAATTAACATAATACGTTAATATCATATAACAAAGCATAATTATACATATAATACAAAATTAACATAAGGGGTTACAATAATACGCTTAAACGTGGGATTGATGTTAAAATAACAATGTAGATATAAATTCTAATTGACAACTTATTTAGCTTAAAGGCAAACTTATTATGTAATATTAACATAATGTCAACAGAAATGTGAAAATAATAAAATTTATAATTTCTGATATTACAAGTTCTCTTAATTTGATATACAGTATATTAAATAAAGTTTTCAATATTTATGTAAGAAGTTAACTTATAGAAGAAGAAACTCTTATTTATTCATTTTCCCTGCAAATGCAAATATTATACTTGAAACCATTAATTAAATACAAATTTACTTAATAATTTTGAGGTTACAAAAGTTATATATATATATACACATACAGTATATGGATTAATGTTTCAAAGACGAAGTTTTTTTTTTGTCGTATATAATTCATTACGTGTGACACAGAAAATCTACTAAGGGATGCTTATATTTACTGACCACATGCTGAGAAAATTGTAAGAGTTGTCGGCAATCTTTCCTCGTAGCAATTTAATTGAAATCCACTTCTCTTCTAAGCTCAAAAATTACATCCGCAATCGTAGCACATCTTTCCATTTGCTTGTATGGTTTCTTCGTTTTTCACAGTAATTCATACATAAAATAAAACATATTATCTTACTATAAGTATATTGAAGTGTGATTTTTTTCAAAATTCAATCAATTTTCTTTTAAGAAACCTCATATTTCTTCAACTCAAAACTTGACTTCCTTATTATTTTAATGTTATTTAAAAGTCAATATTAACAAGTATATCTATAATAAAATGTCATAGCAGTGATCATCATATAAGGATAGAAAAGTATTAAAATTAACACGGGTATAGTTATGAATCTTTTAAACTAATTATTTGTATCTTTAACTTAAAATCTTTTATAGTTTCGTAATTTTTCATATAAAAAAATAATAAAGTAATCATTTTACTTTATTTAATTTGTTTAATTTTGTATTTCAAATTTTTTGTTTAGTATAAATATTTGTTTTATTACATAATTTGATATGATCTCTTAAAGTTGTAGGTTTTTTGGTTTTAACATTTTATTTTCAAAGTTTTAAGTGTTGCACAAAATGTGACACAAAGACACTTAAGAAAATTGCATTTCTGTCAAGCTGTTTAAATACATTCAGTTAGTGCTCCTATGCTACGTAATGTGTACTTTTCCTATGTATATAGCCATATCCAATATTTATTATCTTCAATATTTATTGAGGTCAATCATCAAGTTAGAACAACGTTTTTGTAATGCAATAACGCACAATAAGAACTATCTTTGGTACTTATACCCCAATATCTCGCTTAACCCATTTCGTACAGTTAAACATATTGTCACTGCCTTGCATATTTATTTATGAATGTGTAAAGTTTTTAAGAAGATACCCCTCCTGGATAAAACTGTCCGCAACGTTCGCTCATATGAAACTAGGAAGGAAGGAAACTTTTACCTAGAAAAACAAAGTTTATCACCCAGCAAAAAGCAAAAAGGGCCCTCAATATTGTATACTCCTAATTTATAATGCATTCCCTAATGAAAAAGAGCAATGTGAATCATATGATTCTTTTAAAAATTCAGCTCAAAAATATGTTTTATAGTGAGTCAGACTATATTTAGCAGCTAATAATGTCAAATATTGCTAACTTTGCGTTTTACTTGCTTTTATTATTCTTTGTTGTCGTGTATTTAATATGTATTTGTATTGATCTGTTCTTCTCTGTAAAGACATGGAAGGCAATGAAATCTTTAATAACACGTTCGTACTTGTAAGCATCTTTCAGAAGCTACGTAAGTGAACAATTATAAAATGAAAATGTAATTTACGAAGAAATAAATTTAAAATTTTGATTTAACTAATAAGGTGCCTTTTTTATTATTATTTTTTATTTATTTATTTTTTTTTTTTTTCAAATAAAATTTTGGAGTATAAAAGTTATAAAGAGTTTAAAGTTTATGAGGACTCATCTAAAAATTCTTAATAACTTTTAATTGGGAAATATTTTGAAGATGAAATGAAAATATTTGCTTGAAATTTTACTTGAAATTTATTAAAAATATTGATGTATTGGTAGTTAATGTATATAAACTTTTAATTGCAAAACTTGGATAAAATTCTTGTTAAAAAAAATTATCGTTGCTATCATCAGTATTCTAGAACTTTTATTTCAATAATTTGAAATATATATTTGTACTACATACAATGCGTTAAAATGTTTTAAACTGTAGATACAGTATTTTTGTTGTCAGTAATTTAATACTCTTTAATTTATTTGATTTTAAATGAAATATTGCTCAACTAAAGCAATGTGAGAGACAAAATAAGACACATTTATTACAACAAATGTGTACGTAAAGGAATAGACTAGAAGAAAACATTAGCATTTGTATCACAAAACACTTGATGGGGATGGGATTTACATAAATAACATTAGTTTGTGTAGCTTCAGTTTTTCAGTTTCAACGTCACGCGCAAGTGACATGGACATTGACACTCAAAGTGCACTAAAGCGCTCACATAATTTTTTTTTCCACCGTAGCATTAATCAGAAAATTCCTACTTATGCAACCCGCACAACATTTTTCTAATTTTTGCTTTTTTCTGACGTCAAAAGCAGAAATAATCACAAAAATAGCATACTTAACAGTATTTTAACGCTCTCTTCTAACGTTAACGCTTCTCTTTAACTTTCACATTTTACATTCTGGTAAAAATTTTCATCAGTTTTGGAGATCACATTTTGTGTTTAATAATTAAAAATCACATGTAGTTTCATGTGGTATATGGCTTTAATGGATTTGAAAACTCAAAGTTTCCACTAAAAGAAGAGAGTATTTTATTCCTCTAAGTTATCAACTAAAATATATCAAAGTTGTTAAATGTAACTTATCAAATAATAGCAAGGGTTGTCACACAGCTTAGGGTTTAAAATATATTGAAATGTTTCCTGTACAGTATATAGCATTTTATAGCTTCAGACGTCATTTCAACTAATTAATTAAGTCAACTTTCCAACCTACATTTGTGCGTACAAGCCTCTTTACTTCTTTTGTTATATGACATAATTATAAAGTGAGTGATATGCATTAAAAAATAATGAAAAATATATTAATAACTACCCACTATTCATGCACTAAAGGTCAAACCACAGCAATAATGATTAATTTTCTGTTGAAAATACCAACAAATTTATAATCGTGCAATAATGAGACAAAATGCTATTTTTAGGTAGTATACCATGTGATGTCTGAAATTAAAAATTTCTTACTAATAAAGTAAGCATCAACGTACCTTAAAGTATATATGAAGTTCTTCTTTATGTTACTTGCCTGCGAGAAAATCTATACTATAAAATATTTTTGTGATGACAAAAATGTATTGTAAATATAGTTTTTATTTGATTGTATATCGTAGTCTTTAAAATATTATTATAATAGTTGTCAGCTGTTAAAAAAAAAGTAATTAACTAAGAAATTTGATTTTGATGTTCAATTATTTTTGTATAAAATAGGAACTCAAATAATATGCAAGAAAATAGGAAGTTGCTTTGCAACATTTTCAACAACGGGATTGGAATACTTTATTTATTTTATTATTTATTTTTTAGTAAAAATTTTTCACAGTTACCTGACTCAATAATATTTTTTTTATAAAAAGCTAAGTTTCATGGAAAATAACTTTCATAATCCAGTGTATTGAGTAAAAATAATTAGAACAAACATCAAACATGGCCTGAAGAAAAAACAACAACAAACAAACAAACACATTAAAAAAAAAATGAAAAGTTTGTATAAATTCCATGTTTTTTAAACTGTATCTTATAAAAATGTATCTCAGTGTATACATACAAATGTTATTTAAATATATAATTTTAAAGTAATTTATTATTTCAGAGAGAGAGACAGAGAGAGACAGAGAGAGAGAGAGAGAGAGAGAGAGAGAGAGAGAGAGAGTTTTGCGTTAAAAAAGTTTGTTTCGTGCTTTTTCTTTCTTTCTTTCTTTCTTTCTTTCTTTTTTTTTTTTTTTTTTTTTTTTTTTTTTCTTCTTCTTCTTTTTTTCTTTTTTTTTTAAGGTAGTGAAGTGTAAAGTTTCACAGTCAAACTTAATAAACTTGAATATTTAGGTGTAATAATAACAATTTTTTATGTTCAGAAATTTCTAGACAAATTTTATTACGTATGTATATACATAAATAATATCAAAATTTCTTCCTCATTTGAGATATCACAGGTTCGTATAGAATTTCCTTCTTTATAAATAATGTCTTCATATCGGCTTCTTTCGATATCACATTTTGATATTTTGATTTCCTTCTATATTATAATTATGTTATATTCCTATTATATATACACATATACATATCAACACAAGTATAATATTTTCTGACAGATAAAATAAGCTTTTATGATTATATCTTTATTTAGAGTGATTCATTTGATTTGTAAATAAATGAAGGTTTTTGAGTGTAAGAACGGAAGAAGTATATACATGAAATAAAATCTACTTTCCATTCCATTGCATTTGAAGTAAATTTATTTTAGGTATTTAATTTATTTATTTTTTTTTTATTCAATAATAATGTTGAATTTTGTTTCTGTTTTGTTTTTATTTTTGAATTGATTTTTTTATTATTTTTCATCCGTTTATTTAACATTATTGCCCGATGGTAATAATATCACAATCGTGCATTCGAAACCCAAGAAAAAATCTTTCTTCCTCGTTGTTATTTTTCATTCCTTCTTAGATCCAAAATTTCGATTTCTTTATAGTGTTATTTCTTATTATTATTTCAATATTGAAAACTAATTTACTCTTCAACTAAAAATATTTATTTGTATTTAATTAATAATATTTCATTTTAAGTCACTTATAGTAATTGATGATTCATAATAATGAATACTACTTTTGATACTTGTGATAAGTTTAGTAATTCTTTATATGCCGATAAACACCTAATAGTAGCCTGTGTTCTCGAACTGTATTTTTCTCTATATTACCAGTAATTTAAAAGGAAATCATCTTTGTCATAGAGCCATGAAATCGATAAACTATAGATGCAAAAAAAGAAAGAAAAAAAGAAAAAAAAAAGTAATTGCATGTACGTGCGTCATTTTGAAAGTACATGCAACATTATTTTTTTAACATGCCATGTGCTTGGAGAAGGATCATTATGTCATTATAAGTGCGGGACCGAGAAAGACATTCAAATGTAAGACATACATGTAGATATTAAAAAAAAAAAAAAAAAAAAAAAAACGGGATTCACTTTTTTTTTCTTTTTTTCTTTTTTACAGAACTGTTTTTCTATGGTACTTGTATCAGAAATTAAATATAGAAAATACAACATAATCTCCACTTATATATTAAAAAAAATTCCATAAACAAAGTATTTTAACATTTTTCTTTGACTTCAGTAAAAACTAGAGCAGATATATTTTCTCCACTATACTACTTATATCATCTGTCTTTATTTTTAGATATCTTTTAAAAGACTTTAACTTGTAAAATATATTGCAAAATTTTTAAAATTCTTTTATATTTTTATATATTGCAACAAAAGTTTTACCTCTTAATATATTTCTACCTTATTTTTGTATTTTATAAAAAAAAAATCTTGCATAATGGTTTGAGGTGAAAACTTTTTTTTTCCAAGAAAGATAAAGATCTCATCATGAAAGGAATGAACGAAGTTAATGAGGGAAAGAGAAGATGAAGAAGAAAAAATAGTGAATATTTTATCCGCGAGAGAATATTTCCCCTCAAGAACATTTGTAAATTGGATTCAATTTCTTCAACCACTCTAATTTTAATTACATTACGGTACAATCTCCATTTCCTCTATTTACTTTATAATGTAATGATAAAAAATAACATAATATATTTAAACCTTTTTTTTTTGTTTTCATTGCAATTAAAAATTAATTGTTTCAAATTAAGCTGTATCATTGAAAAATTAATTATATTTACAGAAAAAATAATAATAATAGTAATTAAAATGTACTATGAGAAACTTTTCATTTTTTTTGTAATAAAATTAATTATTTTCTTTTATACATAAAGTATAATATAAAAAACGTTATTATTTCTGAAAACTAAATAAATAAAGTATGCAATTTTATATTAATGAAAATAATTACTGTTTAAAATGTTTTTATAATATTTTTAATTTTTAAATCTTTCTATACTTGTTAGTTTTTTTTCTCTCTATTATTACATCAATTAAGGAGGATACTCTTTAGTTTTTTTGTTTTTCTCACTTGATCAAGTAGATTTGAAAGTGACCTAGTTAATATATTAGAACATAAACTTAATTTATTTGATGTAAATTTATTGACACCAATATTTTATATTCTGTAACAAAAGAGAATAAAGAAAGAAAGTTTTAATGTAAAATTGAATTATGGTAACTCTATTTTTTTTTATCTCAAAATTAATTTTAAAATAATATAAAATAATAGTAAGTTATTATAAAGAAGCAGTGAAGTATTATTTTGTTACTAAAAGAGAAACAAAATATCAAAAGGAAAATCTGAATGAAGCTTAATTTGTGTCCAAAAGAGAACAAATTTATTTTGTGGCGAAAAAATGAGACGGAGAGAGAGAGAGAGATAGAGAAAAGAAAGGGGAGTGTTAAAGTTCAAAGGCTTTTGAGTTACTTCTCCTTTTGCATTCACTTTCTAAGAACGTTCTTTACGGTTTTTGTTTTTACTTTGACATTACTAAATTAACTACCAAGGATTAAGAGAGCTGTACTATGTCACAATTTCTTTTATGAAAATATTTGTTTAGGTTTTGTACCTATAACCTCAAATGAGCTCTTTACATACAAGAATTTAAAATAAATATATATTTTTTATCATTTTTAGATCTAAAATTAAGACATATTTTCTAAATATTCTGACTTTATTTTTAATCTTATCTAGTTTTAGATCAAGTGGTATTCAGTATTGCGTAAAACCAATTATTCTCTGCGAATAAAGATGATAAAAAAGTTAAAAGAATTATTTTAAATAATGAATAATATACTGTGAAAATATTCCTAAATAAAATTAAATATCAAAGTATACCAAAATGTCAAAAGCAGAAAAAAGATTATCTAAATCATCCTGTAACCATATAACGTTTGACATTTTGTGGAATGAGTTTATTTATTTGAAAATCAAAAATAGTTTATACTGTTATTACAAAATAATGAAAGACACAATTTTTCATATTATAATACCTTTTTGAGAGTTACATATTACATTTTAAAGCTTTGATGTGATAACATAAATTCTATTTACGAATAAAGAAAACAAACTTGAGAGCAACCGACAATAATTGCAATGAAATAAAATAGAAATCCGTTTTAAAATGTTCTGAAGGAAAAGACATAAGTTCGTTCTATAAACTACACACAACTCTTGAGCCAGCTTCGAAAAAATTCCTTTGTTAAAAACATCTGTTCATGACGTCTTTACCTGTTTACTGCGTTTATATATATGGTGGATCATTGTTATTTCTTCGTTTAGAACTTTAAACCTGATAAAAAATGAACGAAACTTCACAAAAAAACGTTCCATACTTAACATGTGACTCACTTTTATCCTCTCAAAAAACAAGATATACCAATGAATATGTCTTTTTTTTTTTAGCCAGCCAATCACTGTAAATGAGTATCACTATACTTTACAGAACAAGCTATAATATTCCAATGAACTTTTGTCAGGGGTATAAATATCTACTCAAAAATTTGGATTATTATTTTTAAGCCTGTATGGATATAAAGTACTGTAAAATAGCAAAACTATAAAGGCTATTGTAGACGATGAAATAAATATTATGCCAGCACAAAAGAAAGATTAACATTTGTCTTATATCATGTCGTTTTGTTCCCACGTGACTAAATTATAAAAATATGTTGACAAAAAAATCACTAAAATAAATTATTGCGTAAAATATTTTTTAATGCAGAATTTAAATGTTGATATAAATTCATTACCTAGTGTGAGCTACACTTTAGTCTCCTTAAAAATATAGTACAAAACTCAATACAAAAATATTTAAAATAAGGTTGCTTTATACTTTGTCTATTTATTTCCCGTATATCACTATTTTAATCCAATTAATAAAATATAAATTATGAAGAAATTATGTAAATTAAGTGAGCTATTTTTTATTTATTTAAGCAGAGGATTAAGTGTAAGATTTATTGCCAAAAGGCGTTATAAAGTAATGACGACATCGATGTAAGTTATTTGATATATAAAATACTGTGTAAACGTACAAAATGGTAAATCGATTACGAATATTATCTTCAGCACTCAATAGTTAAAGACATTTGAATATGTAAAGACTTTTAAACTCAATAAAATATTCAGATGTGAAATTATTTGAGGCAAAATGACATTTATGTATAGTACTTAATTGAGAATTTAGTTTAAAATACTATCAGAGAAAAGTAAAAGTAGTTTAAATATTTTATAAAAGTATACTAAAAAAAAAAAAAAAAAAAAAAAAAACTTTTTTATACGAATTTAATAATTTGATTTATTACTATGACTTTTTGTAACGTAAGTTAGCAATAAAATAAAAATTTACGTTGCCAAAGCATCGTGATTTTTTTTACATTAATATAAGAACCATAAAAAAAATATTCGAAAAATGTACATATAAAATTTATTTTTATATTTAAAATAAAATTTATAAATAACTGCAACTATTAAATTTAAATCAAATTAAATTAATTGTTAAGTTGCTAAGTATACTAATTCGTCTACATAAATTTATTTATTTTTTGCTACAATCAGTGGCATGATCACGGCAATTTTCTTGATTATAGGCATCTAAATGTACCAATTTAAATGCGTATAATACTAATTTCATAATATTGTAGGTTAAAGGACTTGAATGTGCTATAATGAAGTTAAATTAAAATACAATAATTTTGAAAGGAAATGTTTGAAATTAAAGAATGTAAAATTTAAAGCCATAGATCACATAAAACAACGTGCTTTTAATGCATAAACACAAAATGGGATCTTCAAAACTGTTGACAATTTTTACCAAAATGTTAATATAGCCCCACAAGAGAAGGTAAAAATACTGTAAAGTATGCAATTTCCGTGACTATTCATGTTTATGACGTCAGAAACATGCAAAAATTATTAAAAAATGTTGCGAGGGTTGCATAAATCGAAATTTTCTGATAACTGCTACGGAGCTACAGTTGGTTAGGACGGTCCGAACTTCTCAAGTGCACAAATCAATTTTTTTTATATAATTCTTATGAAACTGAGCTACAGTTGTTTTTTGAGACAAACTAAAGTTATTTATGTAAGTCCCATTTTGTGATATGCTTATGTTTTTTTCTGGTCTATTCCTATATCTGCTTATGTCTCTCTCTCTCTCTCTCTCTCTCTCTCTCTCTCCAATGTAAAACTTTCATGGATAAAATAAAATTATTAAACAAACTGTACGGTTTCATCAAAAAATTAAAATTTGAAATTCACACATAACTTTTTTTTTTTTAAATGATGCTTATATATATGTACAGTACAGTATAGAGTATATAAACGATAAATTGTAAGCTTATTTAGAAGTCAAACTTGGTTAGTGGAAAATACCAAATGTCCTCTTTTTTTTAATGCTGTTTCATAAAAGATATACGTATATAACACATAAACCGCAAAATTATACGTTCATAATTTTATTTTTAATTAAAAATTTGTCATGTTACGTTACCACGGTGGAGAAAGTAGATTTAAAATGTATATAAAAAATATAGTTTTAATAATATAGCGCAATAATTTATATTTAATTTTCGAGAATACCCTTCTTATTTTTACTGCATCGTTTATTATATTCTTAATAAGCTTATTGTTGAAATATTTTGGTCTTTATAGTAGCAGGATATTTCTGCTACTTTAAAATATCTTCTAACATCTTTTATCATGTTAAATTACTTATCTCTTTAGCTCACATGATTTTGATTATGATCGATCATATTATGTGAAAATCGTTACTTGCAAAAATAAATAGGTAAACCATACATTATTGATTTTCTTTATAAATTAAAAACAAAAATAAGTATTTTATAACTGAGAAAGTAAATTCACATTTCAAATAGGTAAAATATCATCAAACGTGAAATTATTTTCAAATAGCACTAGAAGTCAAATACTGTATATAAATCATAGTCATATATAAATCAAATTAAATTAAAAGTAGTTTTTGCATAATATAACATAAATTGTCTTTAACGTTAGTGTGACATAGATTGTAATGTGTGTTTTGTATTTTGAATTAAAATGCTTAAGTTCAAAGAAAATTATTAAATAAAAAATCTTCGAACAAGAGAAAGAAAGACAGAGAGAGAGAGAGATAGAGAGATAGATAGAGAGAGAGAGAGAGAGAGAGAGAGAGAGAGAGAGAGAGAGAGAGTACACACGTCACAACTTGAATATGTTTCACGGCTTTATGCATTCTCTCATTTCTCTTTGAAATTCATTGTAATTTATGCACACAGTTTGCTATACTCTTATACGGAAAGCGCAATCTGTTGCTCAATTACAATATTCTTTCATATACTCAGGATTCTATTCAGTACATGTTAGAAGTGAAATAACTAAAAAAAGAAAACTAATTAGTTTAATGTGGGAAGTTACATGGCAAATATTGTAATAAGGTGTTTATTATTATAATTATATTTTAATAGTATTGATCAAAGATATTGAACACTTTATATTCAAATAATATACAATGTTAATAGTTATTTAAAACTTTTCTTTCCTGCAGAAATGTTAAATTGTGTTATTATATAAAAAAAAAAGTGTATTTAAAGTGTAAAAATAAGTTGAAACTTTTAACATTTAGGAAAATCTAAATCTAAATTTTAAAAACTACCCCCTTCAGTATTAGGGGTAGCAATTAACAATTTTTAATTATCCCTTTCGTAATCAGTATGGGTCCAATTACCCGGGAATAGTTAAAGGAATAGACCAGAGAAAAACATAAGCATTTATATCACAAAACACTTGATGGGACTTATATAAATAACATTAGTTTGTCTCAAAACCCAACTGTAGCCCCGTAGCAGTGATCAATTTATGCAACCCTCACAACATTTTCATACTAATTTTTGCATGTTTCTGATGTCATAAACATTAATTTTCACGTAAATTGCATACTTTACAGTTTTTTCACGCTCTTTCGTGGGGCTACATAAACATTCTGATAAAAATTGTCATCCATTTTGAAGATCCCGTTTTGTGTTTATTCATTAAAAAGCATGTGTTGTTTAATGTGGTCTATGGCTTTAATTTAAATCATATCAATAGCATTAAAAATCGATTTTCAATACTCGCAATAGTACCTTATTGAACTTGCGGCTTTTAATAGTTACTAATGCAGTTATAACCTCAACCGCTGTCTGGAATCACGACAATAATAATACAGTATTGTATTACACACGAAACATTTAGCGTGATGGAAATCAGCATTTATATCAAGAAAATTGTAAAAAAATTAATTTTAAGAAATTTGGAAAAGTTTTTCTTAAGTCTACTTTACTAACATAAAATGTTATGTGAGTTTTGATGCAATTTATAGTTGCGTGTTAATAGCAAGACGTGATAGATGTAATCCGGAAATCATGTTAATTTCCCGTGAAGTGTTGCGTACAAGCAATGCAATATCTTACATTGCATGATTCAATTTTATTTATTCTTACTAAACAAGAGATTTTCTCAATAAAGGGTTTACAATTATGTTTCCTGTGTATTTCACAATTTATTGCAATAATGTTATTGACACATAAGGGTTTAGGTAAGAATGGGTAAAACATATAATTATGTAGTCGGACGTATATTTTATTAAAAAATAAAAATAATAACATTTAATTAATTTAATCTTAAAGCATTAATTTCCTACAGTACAAATATAAATCATGTTAATAGGGGTATTTGAATTAAATTTCTACTTTTTAAAAGAATTTGAGATAAATTATAATCAAATTAGTAAGTTTTTTATTTTTTTATTATTTATTTTTTATGCTTCAATATTTTTACTGCACGAAAAGTAGAGACAAAAGAGTTGCACAGCAACGCTACTTCTCAACATAAAATAAATTAAACTTCACTGCAATAATACTAACATAAATACACAAAACATTAATGAATAAACGCTCTTGAATAGAGCTAGAAACGTATAACTATGTTGTAAACAGAATAAATCATATGTTTTTTTTCCCGTGTATGATGAAATTTTACTATCAAAAGGTGTAAATAGATATGAATATTCTCTCTCTCTCTCTCTTTCACTCTTGCTTTCATTATACTGCATGTTTTGTGCAAAATTTATTTCATCAGTTTACATAATACCACAGCCCACAGCAGTTTACACAGTATAAGTTAAATCCACAAAATTTATGGTTGTTTCCTTAACATAAGAAGAGAAATATAGAGAATAATATTGAACATACCATTAGTCTTTCCATTGACGATTTCGGATTAAACATTTTATACTTCTTTTTTTTGCCATATCAATTTTCTCTATGAAAAATATACCGAATGTTTTTTTTTTTTTTAATTCAATAGCATGCATTAAAAAATAATTTATGAATTGATTTTGAGGCTTTAAGCCTTTTTTTTTCTAGAAGACTATAAATATAAGACTAAAAGACTTTAAGCTGTAAAGCCAATACAAAATGAAAGTTATTTTTATTATAGAATAAGTCTAGAAATATCATGAAGTATTAAACTAATAAAAGTAAGTCTGATACTGTACTGTAAAACTCAATATTCTAAAATTTTATTAAGCTCTTACTCAGTATTATATTCTTATATACGTACTCTTCCTTCGTAAAACATTTAAACTTTACTGGAGTTTAACTTTTTAAAAAAAATAAAAAATAGTGTACTGTAGTATTGGATTTCAATGGGATCTAATTTCTTGAAAACGTCACTGTATTCAACACAAAACGTCTCTCCTCTGCTAAATCATGTTATAAAACTAACATACATAAGACCATTACACATATTATATCTTTTAAATTTAAACGTCTCCTTTGAAATCTGCTGAGAAAAATTGTAAAGTATACAACTTTTGCTTTACAGTTTTATTGCATTCTAAGCTTGATAACATCATGAATCACAGACGTTGTCTACTTATTCACAATTTTTTTAACTCAAGTTTGTGGGGCTAGACTAGAGTATTGTTATGAGACATCAAATATGTATTATGTATTATGGCTCCATCTCAACAGTTTGATGTGAATGCAGTAGCCCTATAAATATACGTAATAAATATAAATTATATTTAACACGTGATCGTAATATTATAATATATATTGTGACTTGCCATATTGTGTTATCGTGCTACACCAACCACAATCCTAGTCAAGACATTGTCTTATCGACAGGTAAGGACTTTCCAATTAATGGAAAAGCACACACGAGCCGGCCACGGCCTAAGTACACAGCCCAGCATACGCCATGACAGCCTAGAGAAACCGTGGAAACGTCTAGGCAGGCTGGTCTGTGCAATCACATCGATCATGCATATCCCGAATACTGTGCGTCGTCATGGAATGCATGTAAACATGCATCGTACAACGTGTTGTGCACTCACACTTCACGTACGCACACAGCAGTGGCTCGAACCTATACTCGGTGAGTAGTATAGAGTTGTGAGTCAGCTGCCTTCAGCACTCGGCCATACCAGCTCAGCCAGTTTCGGTAATTCGGAAAGCATTAATATAATTTCTTATTTAAATTATAAGATAACACAATGCATAATATTAATATGTTATACAATGCCTTCATTATCAATTGTAAAAATAAAAATAAAATAAAAAATAAAAAAAAGCTTATTATGCATTTCAACAATGACTTTAAAATACATTGTCTTGAAGCTATTATTTTACATTATAACAAAGTAAAGATAGAGAAAAATTTATCATAACTTTATAAAGAATTTATATAACCATAGCTTTGTTATAAAAACTACATTTTATTATCTTACGTAAGAAATAATAAAGAAATATTTTAAATTTATCTACAATACAATGGTGCTCTAGTTAAAACATTTAATATTTATATGAATAGCTTTTATAATATAAAATATGTATAAAAATTATGTTAAGGATTTTTATTATTCCTTTAGGCATAGTTTTGTTTTTATATATATTTTTATGATAAAATTTAATATAAAATAATTTTAAAAATATTCATATTAATACATTTTTAACCGTTTAACTTTCTGCATAAAGAGAATAACAAAGGTAACATGAGGAATTTATGGTCTTTCAATGAGATTTTATTTCATAATTTTTTATATTGATAAAATATAAATTTAAAAAAAAAAAATTAAATTACAACACTTTATATAGGGGATATGCATTCATATTAAAGTCGATGTCATGTTGGATAACTCAATAATATGGGTGGAAAAGAACTCATTTTGCCAGTTTAAAAACACTATGCTATATTTTTGAGAGCATTGATGCTGTAAATATGTTGAATTAGTATCTGAAGCATGTGAGAAAAATAACAATAAAAACAATACTTTAGTATGGCCTCCAAGCGCATTAAATATGACGTCATACGCATACACCCTATAGTTTTAGCTCTTTTCATTTAAATAACATGTAAATATAAAAAAAGAGAAAATAAATAATTCTACTTAGAATTTGAAATTTTCATGTTTTTTTCGTAATCTAAAGAAATGAATAGAGTGCTTTGAATAATCCAAAAACGTGTAGATGAATATCTTATCTTATCGCTTTTAATGTAAACCATAGTTGAATGAGGTTAGAATCACACATTATTATGAAGAGTAGAGAAAACGTAGAAAGAAACATTATTAAAACTACTTCGTCTATGTGTATCAATGGATACGAGAGTATCATATAGAAATTTATTCATTTCTTTTCTTAAAGAAAAAAAAAAGTATTGAAACTTCTGTGATTGTCATTTTAGTATTATATATATATAAAGTTTCTTTAATATAATATATATTAGACTTATAGAAATTGAATTTGAAAAGAGAGAGGTAGAAAAAAAAATCATAAAGAAGAAGAAGAAGTAAGATTGTAACTTCAAAGTTCTCTAGAGTGAGATATATGAAAAGTTTGTTTCAAAGTGTGCGGTGACAATACGTTACGTGCAACAGGCCAAGAATAAGAGAGAGAGAGAGAGAGAGAGAGAGAGAGAGAGAGAGAGAGAGAGAGAGAGAGAGAGAGACTAGCAAAAAGTACATTAACTAAAATAATCAGCAAAAGTTTAGAGAATAGTGTCCTAGTGACACACTTTGTAACAAATGTCATTAAAGTATCCAGAATTATTAATATGTAGTTATAAGCATACATAATTAAAATAATGTTATTCCTTTTCCCTTAGGATAAGGTATATACAGTATATAGGTACTGTAAGTGTATAACTTTAAATACACACGAGCTACTTTGTCAATATTAATGCCTAGAATACACTCTATAGTGATTTTAATGCTTCAACACAGGAGAGTGTTGTTATCTTGTTAAGTAGATATTTTTTTAAGCTACAAAAGTAAAAGAATTATTAATTAAATGTTCTTGATCTTAATTATTATTTTTATAAAACTGAATCTCAACCGTGAATTTAAAAATAATTTTTCTCTTGCAGACTAGTCTATTGAATTTTAATGCCTTTCTTATAATTTCATAATACGCTAGCTTTTAAAAATGATACATTTAAAATTTCAAATCAAAGAAACCGTAATATTATCACCCGCTTCACAGCACACGTGTTTCATCACAAAATTTGTGACATTAAGGAGTTTCATATCTATACTAATAATTGTATTTGTTCCTTATGTGGGTTGACATGTGATCAGTATCATCTCCTCACATGTACTAAGAGGCAGTTAAGTATGGGTTATTATGCCGAGGGCAATGGTCAGCATGTGTGGCAGGATCAGCATGTATCAGCATGTGTGGCTCTTTGGATATTATTATTTGTACTGATTATGTATATGTCGATTGGTCTATCAATTAAATATTTAGATGTATGTTGTACACACATTGTGTTTAATAAATAAAATAAAAAAATGACTAACTTATTTATATTATTTACCCTGCTGAAAAAAAAAGGGTTAAAAGATTTAATATTGTGCCAAATTAGTATATTCGGTATATTTTATTTAAACCCTTTAAACCGAAGAAACAGTAAGATTTTCGGTTTAAAGGGTGTAAAGGGTTTAAATAAAATATACCAAATACACCGAATACACTAATTTGGCACAATATTCAGTATAATTAATATACTCTTTAAACCTTTTTTTTTTCAGCAGGGTATATAGTAAAGATAAATATAAAGACTTAGGAAATCCAAAAAACATAATTAATTACATATTCAATCTTAATATGAATATTACAATGTAAACTGTACTTCAATTCTCTTGTTCTGAGCACATTATTGATTAAATAGACCAAAACATATTTTCGACATATTTGTTTCAACTAAATTAATATAGTAAATTGTAAATATTATACAGCAAATATAACTCTTTTTGTAATGTTTAGTTACTGTGAACTGCCTGAGTAAATGATAATAATAATAAATGTTAAATTGCTAACACGGTGAAACACGAAAATATACTTTTCAAAACATCCCGTTTAAAGCAGGTGCTAAATTACAACCTCGCAATAAAAAAAAATTGTCTTGTTTGTAAAAATAAATACATACTACACTGTAATTATAAATTACGTAATTGATGCTGCATTTATGTCATTATAGCATAAATGATACTAAATTATACCAATATAAATAATTATGCTGTACAACATATTATTAATGCTATATAATATTCTTACAATATGTATATGTGTACAGTATTAATAATGCTATGTATTATGTTTAGATTATGCTGTATGGAACAAATTGTGTTGAAATTGAGCTAGCATAATTATTTCGTAGTTATTTTTGTCTTAAAGCCATAGACCACATAAAACAACATGTGCCTTTTAATGAATAAATACGAAATGGGAACTTCAAAACTGATGACAATTTTTACCAGAATATTAATGTAACCCCACGAGAGAGCATGAAAAAAGTGTAAAGTATGCAATTTGAGTGAAAAGTAATGTTTATGACGTCAGAAACATGCAAAAATTGGTATGAAAATGTTGTGCGGGTTGCATAAATTGAATTTTCTGATCACTGCTACGGGGCTACTGTTGGGTTTTGAGACAAACTAATGTTATTTATAATGTAAATCCCATCAAGTGTTTTGTGATATAAATGCCTATGTTTTTCTCTGAACTATTTCTTTAATGATAGTGTGGTTTTTATTTTGAAAAAATGACTTTTATATTTCAAGAGTTAAACATAATATTAATTATAAACTTTTCATGTAAAAGTAAATTTTATCAACTGCAAAATTTTACATACTTTAAAGTTGTTTAGGTTAAGGGTTGTATTTAGATGGCTTGTATCTCAAAAGCTAAAAAGAAAACGTCGAAACTTTATGATGCTACTTGAAAGTTATACTTATGTGATAAAATTTTCAGAACCCGTGACCATCAGATAAGAGAGAAAATAATTATTGAAATTAACATGGGCTCTTAATTATGGGACTAAAACTTCAAAATACTATAATTTAAAACCTAGCATGGTGACTCCCCCCAATCCTAATTTTTTTTACATTTTTGAAGATACCTTAGTGATGTTTGTAAACCCGGTTCCCTTGCACCAAAAAATGCGCAATTTTATTTAAAAAGCATTAGGTGATCGTCATTTTTTTGTGTGGTTTGAAGAACAGAAAACGGGGTTTACGAACAACATTCTTATCCTAATGTATCACTGTGCAAAATTTCAGATTTTTCTTTCTTTACAACTTTTGAGTCAAATCTCACAGTAGCTGATTTTCCAACTTAACGTATAGTTCTTGCACATCTTAAACTCTAACTCTTTTTATGTTTTTTACTCCCACGTTTTCCATTCAAATATGTATAAACACTTCTATAAGCACTTCTTTTTTTAGGTCAAAAGCTTTTTAAAAACTCGTATAAAAGGTATGTGATACAAGTAGTTTTATTCAATATTTTAAGTTTTTAAAGTATAAAAACATAAGGTATATATTCTATCGTTGCAAACTTTTTTTATAATATTTATTTGAACGACAATTTACTGCATCAAGCACATACCTTAACACTCAGCTGTTTTACTAGTGTGTATAAATATGTGTAAAGACATGAGGTATAAAATTTTATACCACAATGTCTGTACGTATAGTTTTTTTTTATTTTATTGTGTAAGAAATATATTATATGTTATAATTAACCTTGTTACTAAATTTTATTATAAAAATAAAATGTTACATGCAATTTTCTTCTTTGTTATTATTAAATTATATGATATTATGTATACAAAAATATTTTATCTAATATAATTATAATGTTAGAGAGCTGCAAAGTATAAATTTTAAACTTGTTGTTCAAAATTTTATTATGTAATTACGGTAGGGTATGATACTACATAGTACACACGGTACTGATATTACCTCAATTTAAAGCTTGTACAAATTTGTTATGAACCTTTTTTTTTTCACGTTATAAAATATTAATGTTTAAATATAACATGTTTGTGTTTTTTTTTTAAATTTGATTAAATTTAAGTTGGGTAGAGTATAATACATTAAAATATTTACTATCTTGATGTATGAAGTAATTTGCACTTTCCGAACACGATTAATTATCTCTTTAAATTCAATACATAATATGCCATTATTTCCAAGAATAATTAGTAGTAATATTTTTGTATTATACATGTCCAAAACTTTTTTTTGTTTTGTTTTTTTTTTTTGTTTTTTTTTTGCCATATTGTGCTACACCTATCCCAGTCCCAGTCAAAACATTGTATTATCAACAGGTAAAGACTTTCCAATTAATGGAAAGCACACACGGCCTAAGTACACAGTCCGGCATTCACCATGACAGCCTAGAGAAACCGTGGAAACATCTAGGTAATAATGAATCGGGCAGCCTAGAAGTAACCGTAACTGACGTGGTTTCTGATCTGCCAATGTGAATTGCTGGATTTATAGAACCAAACCATCAAATAATAGTTAGCAACAGATATCGTATTTAGCGACTATGTATATATAAGGAGTCTGCAAAAACCCATAAATTTTAAAGAGTATTTTACTACTATACAAATCTTAAAACTTTTATCAACCTCCAAGATTATGGGTGGTGATGTCTACTTATTACAAAAGTTAGGAATTTATCTGCGTTTATCTGCAAGGTAACCAAAAGTTGGTCAGTCAATATTTTAGTTATAGCTAGGTGAATAATATTCTCACCTGTAAAAAGTCAAATAGAAAAGTTTTAGTATTAATTTTGACCCGGTGTTAATGTAGCTAGCATAAAGTTCACTTCAAGTTTAGAACTGGGTTAACTTATTCTATAAGTTTTATATAACTAATTTTATAGTCAAGTAAACTAACGCTTTATAAAGTTGTAAGAACATGTCATTGATTATATAGAAATAAATCCATCAAGTTTGCACTGTCGTGTCTTTGAAGTGATATAGTTATCACTTACGTATAAAATGTTAGTTGAAACTTCAAGCATGATGCATCAAGTTTAATAAGTATATATTTTGAACTTATAAATAATAATTTATATATATTTGCAATTCAAATAATACTGAGCAGTCAATGAACTCTCAAAAAAATCAATAAAATAAACTAAGGTGAAACAACCTTATTAAATTTTTGTTTGTAGAAATTTTTATTTTTCATGCAAGTATAAATGATAAAAAAACAAACAAGTATTTTCAATACGTGCACACAAATTTGATAATATATTTTACCATTCCAAAAAATGGCTCTAAATTTGCAATATTATTCTTACGAAAGAAATACGCACTGAATTTAAATAGTTAGTTCAGTAAAAAAGTTAGATAGTTTCATTTATCCGAGGCTGTGGCGCAGTGGTAGCGTGTCTGCTTCGTTTGCGAAGGGTCACTGGTTCGCCTCCTGGCTGTGCGGTTTTTACAAGACCGTGTATGCTGGCGGAGTGCACTTGTGGTCTTTGCACATAAGGTTGATGCGTGTGCTATTGTGTCATGAGCCATCGGTAGGAGAGGTGTGTATGCCTGTGTGTATGCATGTCTCCGATCGTCCTGGTGTAGGCAGTACTGGCGACAGTATAGTAACCCTACATCGCGCAATAGAGAGAATCTCGGGACGGTTCACCATTTTCACTCATATTTCCTACCTATTCATTCATCATCATGACCTAACCAAACTTGTTGTAGACTAGGTAAATATAAGAGCCCTAGATAACACAAGAACAATTTGCAACCAAGGTTGACTGGACACAAAATGTGTGTGGATTCCCATGAGTCCTCATGGGTATTAGCTTCTCTTCTGTATAGCCCATGAAAGATTGTACAATTACCATATTATTATTATTAATTATCACAAGTATATGAACATTGAACATCAAAATCCATTACAAAATTTTTTTTATGTTTTATTTTCAACATAAGAGATCAGAAAGATTTTTGTTCAAGAAAAAGTTGTATGGATTTTTTTTTCAATCCTTAAATTCTGTAAGTCAATGCCATATAAGTTGCACTGTACTGAAGATATTAAAGTAATATTCAAAGAATTAGTTATTTTATTGCATGTTTCATTTGCGGTATTTATTCTTTGAAATTTATTAAACTGTGGTACAAAAAAAAAGAAAGAGAGAGAGAGAGAGAGAGAGAGAGAGAGAGAGAAAGGAAAACTTTAAAGTCTTAAATTTAAAGTTATAACATGAAATATAACTATATCTCTCTGTACATAAAAAATTATTCAGTTGCAAAACTAATTCATTAAGTATAATTTCATCCTCAATTATATTATTGAAATTTTTACTTTCTAAACGGTTTTATTTCATATTGTGAATCATTATAGCTGTTCCATATCATTTTTTTAAAATCTGACGTATCTTGAGCTTAAATAAAAAATATCTGTCTGTCTGTCTCTCTCTCTCTCTCTCTCTCTCTCTCTCTCTCTCTCTCTCTCTCTCTCTCTCTCTCTCTCTCTCTCTCTCTCTCTCTCTCTCAAATTTAATACAGCCTGTCGCAGGTGTGATAAAGATCAGATTTTCATTACGTAAAGTTGTGTGCGTGTTTGAAGAAGATAACACGGAGAAGGACTTTTAGGGCATAATTTTCGTAAGTAGTACACCCTTTTCATCCCTCTACATTTTACACCACGTATGCTGTAGGGGCTTATAAGCTGTATAAGGAATATAAAATAAAATAATATTTATATAAATAATAAAATATGATGAAATGAATTTCTTTAAAATGAATTTTTATCACACATTTTAACACCAAAATAAGTTTCATGTGTTTTAGTATAACAATAAATTGTTATAAAAATTTACATTTTTTTGTGTGTGTGACATTATGTAATAATATAGAACGGAGCCATTCTATTTAATCTATTTGTTGTTCAATTAGAATTCAAATACTGTATAACATACAGTAGCTTACATTGGCAATTGTGAGCATTTTTTGTGTTACAACGAATTTTCAATACAGTAAACGCATATCAAAATGAATTAGGTCAAATTGTGAGTCAAATTCAGATCTTTGGCTTGCTGGACATTCCCATGATAATTTATAAATGATTATTTTCCTATTATTTTACGTTCTCATTTAAAATAACATAATAATATTCCCTTTTTTGTGTGTTTTCACTCTAATGGAAATACAATTAAAAGTTATAATGTTCTGTTTCTTAAGGTACGTTACACAGTACACAAAAGCACCACTAGTAATATATATTAAATATGTTTATTTAAAATAATAAACTAAAAGTTTCTACTAAAATATTTATTTTTTTAAAAAAATTGTATTTTATGTTGAAGTGTCAAGAACATTTTCATCTTTGTTCGCATGTCAGCAATAAATAAAATGTATATTATATAAAAAGGGGGGGGGGGGGGGAAGGAAGCAAATTAAAAGAAGCGCTCAACGGGGAGGACTTTCTTTCTTTGTGCTTCCTTCTGTTGCTCACCCAAAATTCTTGTAACACAAACAACATTATGCAAACTCAATTTTTTTTTTTTTTTACTATTTTAAATTAAGTTTGAAGCTTAAATTTTACTACTCATTTTCCGTTGGAAGGCTTTTTTTTTTTTTTTTTTTTTCCCCGACACTACTTATTGTCAGAATAACACAAAAGTTAAAAATTTTGAAATAGAGAGAGAGAGAGAGAGAGAGAGAGAGAGAGAGAGAGAGAGAGAGAGAGAGAGAGAGAGAGAGAGAGAGAGAGGTGGGTAATGCTTAGAGAAATTAAGTTACATGTCATTTAATTAAAATATTTTAATTAAAAACAATATAGACATGTTTTTATCAAACGAGTTCAATTATAATAACAAAATCATTAAACGAATTACCTTTTATTTTAAGGTAGAACAAATTTTTTATTTTTAACAATGCTATTTGTATCTCCTAATAGGATTAAAAAATATATAATAGGTCATAACTCTTTTTTTTTAGGTTATTATTATTTAATATATATATATATATATATATATATATATATATATATATATATATATATATATATATATATATATATATATATATATATATATATATATATATATATATATATATATATAATATTAAAAAAGGTTCAAATATATTCATTTATTCTCTTCAAAAATTTTGGTAACGTATTTTATTAGTATAGGAATGTGGTTGATATTTATATTTTTAAATGTTATAAAAATGTACTTTTTTACTACATACCCAACAAAAAATCAAGGACTATAATTATTTAAATATATTTAAATTTAATATCACAATTTCATATTGATGATTTCATTAGCTTGTATTTGTAATTTTTATTAAAAAGATGTTTATTTTTAACGAATATATTTTAATATGGTGTTCACAATTTTTTATAAAAAATTCAATAATAATGAAGTTGCTAATTTTATATACAAAATATATTTTATTTATTTGTTTTTAATTATAAATTTATTTATATAGTATTAACTAATTGTTGAAATTATTGCTATTTGTTTAAATAAATAAAAAAGGAAATATTGTGTGTTTACATTAAAAATGTCATCATAATGACTGTCATAAATTTGGATTTTTTTATTGTGAATAAAGTGAAAACAAAACAATTAATATGATTTGAGTATTTTTTTCAATTACTAAAGAAAAAATCTCAAGTATTAAAGGGCAAAAAAAAAAAATAAATAAATAAATAAAATATAATAATAATAATAAAAATGCTTTGATTGTTAAGTAATGTTAAATATGTTTTTAAATATAATACTGTATAAAAACCATATAATATATAGTTAAGTGATAAAAATATGTGTTTTTATTTATATTAAATAAATATGTGTTAACTGTTAAGTATAATGGTTGAAATGATTAAAGATGAAACGTTCTGACTAAAAAAGTATTGTGAAAAGAAGTCAGAGGATCATTGAATTGGGTTTGTTACTTTTATGGCCTCTAAATATATATATATATATATATATATATATATATATATATATATATATATATATATATATATATATATATATATATATATATATATATATATATATATATATTTATATATATTAATACTTTCTTAATTATATTTGTATTTTAGTCTATATGATCCTATCAATTAATATGTAAGTTAATTAAAATTAAATTACCAACGGAAATCTGCAGTGTTAAATTAAAGTCTGTTTAAAGTGTAATTCGTACCATAGGCAATAACACAGTTGACATAAAAGTTTATCATTACTAAAATATTTTACGCAATGTTATTTAATTTAAATACTTTATATCGTTATATTTTTATGACCTTGTGTTAACTATAGACGTCAGGAGATCAATAAGACGACAACAAGTTATATTTTATTACGCACCTACGAAAAAGTTATTTTAATAATAGGACTGTAAAGTGTACATTTTTATATCACACAAGTTTTACAATAAATCAAATTTATTTTAAAATCAAGCTTCTTAAAAAAAAATTCTTGCCATCACAATAAAATCAAGAAAAGTTGAGCCTGCATTGTCTTTAAAGCAAGAACTACAATTAAGGGTTGTATTTAGATAGCTTGTATCTTAAAATATAAAAAGAAAACTTGAAAACTTTATGATGTCATTTGAAAGTTAATATAGTAACAGCTACGTATGATAAAATTTTCAGAACCCGTGAGCATCAGATAAGATAGAACATAATTATTGAAATGAACATGGGCTCATATGGGATTAAAAAAATTTTTAAATCTAGCATGGTGAGCCTTCAATTTCTTTACATTTTTGAAGATACCTTGTCCTAATGTATCACAGTGCCAAATGTCAGATTTTTCTTTCTTTACAACTTTTTAGTCAAATCCCGCAGTAGCTGATTTCCCGCCTTCAAATATTTGTAATTTATATATTACATGATCGCTCAATATTATTTTGCTTCAGTATGCTAAACTATACAAATAAAGAGATATTAACAAACAAAATGTTTGTGTACTGCTCTTTGACATACACAAAGCTTAACATTGACCTTTTATGTTACTTTACTTTATTTTTTTTTACATAATTAATATAAGTAGATCTGGCAACGTTCCGTACCTAAAAACGCTTTAAGCTATGTATAAGTAAATTCTGTGACAAGTCTATACGCAAAAACCTTTAGAAACTTTAACTAACATTAACGAACTAGCCTAAAACGTTTAAAGTAAAGCAACATACTTCTTACTTTAGTATACCTGTGATACAGAGTAATTCAGATGGTTGGTTGTGTATATTTTGAAAATTTACATAATAAATTTTAGGTTTTCTTGTTATATGTATTTAAATAAAACTCTTATATAATATACTGTACACTATGGTTTTAATCAATGCAAAAGGGTAGAGGGTTAATATTATATATTTAAAACGTAGTATATTGTTGCTTGCGTGATAAATATGTTTTTGTTTACATTTTCTGTGATAACATTTAAATGTCCCGCATTAATATAAGCTTTATCATAAATTAAATATTACTAAATATGTAATATATATATATAAAAGATTCCAAAACTGATATTATATTTCAATTTTTTTTATTATTTATTTATTTTTTTTGTATAATATTATTATAAATTTTAACATTTTTGTTGAACGACGTATTATAAAAATATCTAATCACTATTATAATATGTATAAAAAATAATAATTAATAAAATCAAAACTGCTCCTATGTTTACAATAATAAAATTATAATATGCAAATTTTAGTTAAGTGTAAAATCTTAAAGTAATAGCTCCCTATACGGAATTTTTTTAATTCATTTTGTAAAAGGATTATTATAGAAGAATATATTAATTTATATATAGTAGCATTACTGGATATTGCACTATTGCGAGATAAAATTGGGTAGGGTTGGAGGGGGGGGGGGGTCAAATTTACTGTTAAATATGAACTAGGGCAATTTTAATATTAAAAACAAATGAAATCTTTTTTTTTTTTTTTTTTTGTGATTTCAAATTTAATTAATAGGGCAAAAAAACACAACAACTTTCTATTAAAATTTCTTAAATTATCACTGCAATCTACTGTATGATATCAAAAATAATTTTGAAATAAAAATAAACAACCGTAAGAGTAAAATTGATTTTTTTATATATATATATATATATATATATATATATATATATATAAGCTGAGCACAATTTTGCTAAAAAATAAACATTATTAGAAAGCATTCACAATGTAAAGTAATGAATTTAACTCCCCTGTAACTGACAGGTATTATGTTTATGCTGCTGTTTAGCAATTTAGCAGAAATACTAAAAAAATATACATAGCATATTGGATACAAATTTAAATTATTAAATATTATATTCACGTGACTAAATACGGTAATTTAAAATTATTGTTTTATGTGTACAATATATTCAGTATTGATGTTTTATGAGTATAATATGTTGTACATATATTAGCATAATGTAATAAATACCATTTAAAGTTATTGATTCATACTATTTCATACGTTGTATCAATGATAAAATCAGCATGTTGATATAAAATATTGTAATTTTATGAAGTTATTATCGTTATTGAAATTCAATACTTTATAATATTATATTTTATAGATTTATTGATAATTTATTTTATGCAATAAACAGATGGAATTGATTCTGTCAATAATACTAGGTTTTAAAATAACAAAATATAAATTTTAAGGGGACCGACGTCGGCCATTAGACTCAAACTTTTTCGTCAATAAAATCTGAAATTTTGCACATCAATGATACTTCAGCTTAAGAAACTTTTGAAACATAAAAATTTTGGGGGGTCACTGTGCAAATTAATTTTATAGTACTTTTTTTTTTAAATTTTAAGCCCATAAAGCCCAATGCTAAATGTGTGATATATTTATTGTTTTTCGGGATTGTCAAACATCATGAAATTTTTATCACGGCTAGGTGTGACCCTTAGCTACACAATGACTTCAAATTTAGACCCAAAAAACTTTTAGTTTTTTTAGATATAAGGCCGGTACCCTACTCCCTTAAGTAAAAAAAAAAATAAAACAAGAACCATTTTGGCAAGTTTGCGTGTTCTTATCGACAGATAATGCAGTTTTTTTTTAATTATTGATCAGTGATCACATTGCATTCAGTCTATTAACAATTCTTGCATCAGATTTTTATGAAATTTGAAAATAAATAAATTATATAACATTATAGGTTTAAGTTTGTAAAGTAAACTATGAGTGAGGAGAGCTTTAAAAAATGGTCCAGATTTTGCAGACAATACACATTAAATATGAAACTGTACTAATTATGTGCAGTTAATGTATAAAGCAAATATACGAAATAATATATTAAAGGCTTAGAACATCTTGAACAAAAAAGTTGTGTAATATCCTAACAAACCTGAAAATCAACGTTGATTTGGCCGGATTCATTGATTTCTAATTTATTTTCCATTCACAAAATGCTACTAGCGGTCACTGACGTCACAGCTCGCCCGGTTTACGCGCGCGTAAAACAAGCAAGCTGTGATGTCAGTGACTGCCAGTGGCATTTTGTGAATGGAAAATAAATTAGAAATCAATGACTCCAGCCAAATCAACGTTGATTTTCAAGTTTGTTAGGATATTACGCAACTTTTTTGTTCAAGGTGTTCTACGCCTTTAACGTTTTGTAACATATTTGGTTGTTACAACAAGCATTATTTACAAAACATAAGTTCTGTGAAATATCTGCAATTTTAAAAATACATACTATTGTTTCCAATATTTTCATTCAAGCTTCAGCTCACTTATAATTGATAATTTCGTGAATTATTCCACGCTAACAAGTTTCAAAATGTTCAGTGAATCTAACAACGAGATGGGTAGTTTATATACCAATGATTTTTAATTTTATAATACTTAAAAAAGCGTATAATTTTATTGTTGTTTCTATGTTTATTTTTTTTATAATATTCGATTTATATATATTAAAATGAAACTATTAATTTAATAATTATTATTCTGTTAACATGATTAAAATATTAACAAAAAGCACTGAATTTTGTATGAATGAATCAAAGTGTACTACGTATTATTTCTTTCATGCTACGAGCATTTAACTTTTATTATTATTATTATTTTACATGTTTATTTATCATTATTACTAAAATTTAATCGATGGTAAATAAATAAAAAAATACTTTTTATATTTTTTTAAATAAATATTTATAAAAGTTCCAATGTGATGATGTATAATAGTTATTTAATAAGAAAATAATCCTGCTATAAATATTATATTATTTCTCTTGTTTGTTTTTGTTTGATAGTAAACAGTACCAACAAAACCACTATGGTGATTAAAAAAAAATTGTACACCTTAATATATATAATATATATATATATATATATATTATATATATATATATAATTAAATTTTTTTTTATAATATTATAAGATATTTATTATTTACAGTAATTAAGCAATTAAAAATATAAAATTTAAAGTAATAACTCTAAAAATATTATATTACGATTTTCATATCTTAAAAATATATTCATAAGCTTTCTAGCGTATTGCTATTTTTGAATATTATGATGATACCTGATAACTCTTATTCTGTTTGTATAATCAAGTTTAGTGCAGCTTTCATGTTTCTTATACTGGTGAAACTTTCCTTTAAAATAAATTTCCTAACCTTAAAATTGTAAATGTGTGCATATTAAAATATGCATGCGTCATTACCTATATGCGTCATTTATGCGTTTGCCTGCAGTAGTTTTCTATAAGAATTCACTTTACGGATGGTAGCGTAATCAGTAATCACTGATATATGACCGTGGTATTAAAGAATTCATAAATTTGGTGTTTTTTGCCTTTTTTTTTTCCACGTGCATTTCTTTGGTTTAAAGTCACCACAAGTATTGTTGTTATTTTGCTATTTTAATGTTTGCAAATGAATATATAATAATAACAATTTTAGGTTTTATGCTCTAAATTTAAATTATGCTAAATGTATGCTTTAAAATTGTGTAAATTATTTAAAGGTATAGAAAACATGAAACAATATGTTCTTTAACACAAAATGGGATCTACAAACTGATGATGATTTTTACCAGAATGTAAATTCAGCCCTACAAAAGAGCGTAAAAAAACTGTATGTATGCAAATGGCGTGAATATTTCTGTTTATGACGTCAGAAACAGGCAGAAACTAGTATAAAAAATGTTGTGCAGGTTGCATAAATCAACATAATATTCTGATTACTGCTACGGCGTACAGTTTGGTTTTGAGACCAATTAATCTTATTTATGTAAGTCCCATCAAGTGTTTTGTGATATAAATGCTAATGTTGTCATGGTTGTCTATGCCTTTAATACATTTAAAATAAAAATGTAAGGTTTTAAATTAAATGTTAAAAATTACAAGTATATTTTACAATCAAACAGAAATATTTGAATACAGAAATTAGTAAGGATTTTTTTTAAAAACTTGATATTATTATTAAATGTAAACCTGTTATAAATAACTATAAACTTAAAAACAAAAAGAGAACACCCTATATCATTTTTGAAGATAGAAAAGAGGTCACAAAAGCTTTGTATTTCACGACACGATCGTTCGTACAAATTTAGTTAAAATTTATTGACGTAACATTTAATTGATATGAATTACCCAAGCGTTGAAGTAAGCAGTTAGAACTCACATTAGTCATGTTTAACTTGAATCTCAAAGGAGAACTTGCTCGTAGTCTAAAAAATTCAACACACATGACACACAAACACACACACACACACACAAACACACACACACACACACACACACACACACACACACACACACACACACACACACACACACAAAAGAACTTAGTATACACCTTTTTATTTTTATTTCTTTTATTTATAGTTAAATCTATTATTTTTATTTTATTAATTTCTTATTTAATTTTCTAATTACATTCTATCTTTTTTCACACCATAGCATTTTTAAAAATCTTGTATTTAATTAAACATTGTATTTGTGTTTTGTTATAAACATTATTATTTGTATTTAAAAAGTTCTATAAACATTTATATTTAAGAACAAATTTGAAAATACGCTGTAAACTTTGTTTACTTTTCTATTTTATAATTATGTCTATAAATATAAAAGAAAACTTTCCATAAAAGTGTAAGTTTTTGCTCTTTGAAAACTAGATTTAAACTTTTTAACTATTAATTATTATTATTTTGCTGTGGTTGGAAATAGTTGATCTATCAAAAGTTTTTTTTTTCTATCCGTGCGCAAGTTAAGTGTTAAATGAAAAATTATAACTTTAATGCTATGTAAACTTCAAAAGAATAAAAAAAAGTTTAACTTCTCTTGAAAAAGCGTTTGAGTTTATTTTTAGTTATAAAATAATCCCTTAATATTTTCCTGTTCACATATTTTTTATATATATATATATATATAAAATATCATATTATGTATGTATATTCATTTTTTTCTCGGCTTTTAAAAAAATATAAAAAAAAAATCATTATATAACAGATTTATGTAGCATGGAAATTTTTTTCTTTTTAACTATATACCTTTAACTACTAAAAACTATAAATTTAATACTAAAATAGAGCAATGAGAGAAATAATTTAATTTCAGTGGTATATTTTTTGTGTGTGAATATAACGCAATTGCTTTCTTTCTCTGATGTGAAATTTTTTTATGGCATTTATTGTAACTTTATCCAGAGATTGTATTAAGAAATGTAAAGAGAAATGAAATAAGTTGCTGACTTTTTGATGGTAAAAAGAATTGTAATTTTAATATATCACATATATATAGAAATATTTACGTAAGTTATTGGAGAAACAGAATATATTATATTGGAAACGCATCTAAGCGATATATATGAGACAATGTACACACACACACAGTTATACATACACACACACACACACACACACACACACACACACACACAAACACACACTATATATATATATATATAAATCCCCTCCTTCATCTCAAATATACTTTGAAACACACATATTTCAATAATATTATATTTTTCGTTTTTTAGATATGAAAATCCTCGTGGATAATATGATTTTCCTTTACGAATAGAATTTTTTCCTTTTTATTCTATGCTCCTCTCTCTCTCTCTCTCTCTCTCTCTCTCTCTCTGTCTCTCTGTCTCTTTCTATCTCTCTCTCCCGTTTCTCGTTTTTCAAAAGAATACGAATAAATAATTTACAACATGCATACAAAATGAAATAATCTCTCTCTCTCTAATACTCAATTTTTTCTCCTCTCTGCAGCCTATAATACTGTGTGAACTATTTTTACCTCTAATTTTTTATTTATTTTTTACCATTCATCACGTTTTGCAATAAAATTTTATGAATTGCTTTAAATTGATTCAGTTTAAAAATAAGAGGTTTTTCTGTAATTGGAAATCGGATAAAAAAAAAATTACAAACGTTTTTTTAAAAAATGGATGTGTAATAAATATAATTTTTGTATAAAATATATTCATTCAGGAGTATAATACAAATACATAAAATGACATTGCAATTGTATCAAAAGCTTGTTAATTTTTTCAATTTTATTATTGATTACCTGCGCTTGTTCCCACTATCTCAATTTATTTGATTTAACAATTTTTTTAATTTTTTTACCTTTACCTATATTGTATATTATCATGCAAATTTTGTATTCATTAAAAATATATATATTTGTATTTTATAATTATATATTTATATGTTTTTATTCAGAAGTTTTAGTGGATGAAAATAAAAAGAAATAAAAAGCATATTACCACTACTGACGCGTTTAATGATATTGCATTATAACTATTTAAATGTTTATTTTATTTTTGCTAGAACGTTTGTACAACGCTATTATAGGGACAAAACCTACAATATGTACATTTTAAATGTTTATTGTAAAAAAAATTCACAATTACAGACTAAAATGCATCACTAAAATTGAAAGTTATTCATTTCATTTTGGTACAATATTGTAATTGTAAACTCTAACAGCAACATATCTTACTGTCTTGTATTTCATATAATTTTAAAAATTAGAGGGTAGTTAAACTATAAAGATAAGTAAAATTATACTTTTTTTTTAATCCATATTGATAATTTTAGATACATTGTACAGTACTTTTAAAACAACTAATAGTTTCTTTGATGTACAGTATTTTGAATTTTATTAGGTAGCAATCGTGTCTCAAACTTAAAATGTTAAACTAATTTAACGATTTTTTTAACTTTCTACTTTCAAAAATCATTGTTTATTATTGTTGTTTTCTTTGTGAGAAAATAACATTTAACTAAAAATGATTCATCATAGCAAAATTATAAATTTCAACCACTGTATTTATCTATCCAGTGTGTATTATTCAAGAGACTTCTATATTTAAATTACGTAAAAAAAAGGATGTATGACATTTTGTTTACGTCAACGATAAGAAGTTTACAACGATATTTTTAACCAACTAAAAGCTCCTCTAGTTTCTCTAAGCTTTTCCTTACGATAGTGACGCAGTTAGACATTGACGTGATCCCTCAAACAGTATGAACTAAAGTCCCAAGAGAATTACACTGCAGCTGCCTATTGTTAAGATTTTTTTTTTCCAATCTTGAGACTATTGTGAGGTTATGATCGTTTACCAACAAAACAATTTTGTGATATTGATCTCATCACACGTGTGGAACTTTATCTCCACTTTATATATATTTTTTCCTTTCTTCTTTTACGTTTGACGCAGTTTATAGTAATTTCATCACATTCAAAGTTGGGTGATTTTTAGTAATGTTACCGCATTATGGAATACAATACATTCGGATATTGTACAATTTTCAATAAAATTTTATCTCTCAAATTCAATGAAAATAAAAAAATCATAATTGAATCATTTACTTTTAGTTTAGCTAGCTACAGCTGTCTTATAAAAAGTTTTTAAACATAGAAAAGTAGTTGAAATCATACAGCATTACTTCTTGAGATCAATGCAAACTTTTTTTTTCTTTTTTTTTTCTGTAGCTTCACGTTCAAATACTTCTTGTTTTACTACTCAGATGTTTTACTGCTACAATTTATACATATTCCTATATTCCATTACAAAAAAATTCATACTATAAACACGCTTTAGTTCATGATTTCTTTATGTATCAGTTCTGCTGATACGATATCAAATTTAACCTTTAAGAAATATATATGCTTATTCTTGTGAACTGAAAGGTAACTCATTTAGAATTAATAAGATTTTCAGAAAAAGAAAAAGATCAATGTAGTAAGTTCAATTTTACTTACGCGTTAGTCAAACATTCTAGATTTTCAATTTCAACAAGCTTCACAAGTTTTAAAAATAAGTTTTGCTTTATATATCATTACATAATATTATAAACATTCAAACTTTTAAAATAAGTTGTTCTTTTTTGTAAAAATGCAAAGTAAGGAAACATCAGAGAGAGAGAGAGAGAGAGAGAGAGAGAGAGAGAGAGAGAGAGAGAGAGAGAGAGAGAGAGAGAGAGAGAGAGAGAGAGAGAGAGAGAGAGAGAGAGAGACTGGGAGAGGAGGGGAGAGGAGGGGATCGAGGGAGAGAAATAGATATATGCTTCAATCGACTCTCAATTTGCAGCTGCTCGTATCCTATATTATATAAAATTGAGAGGAACGTGACTCTACATTCAATTTTTGATACTTTGTTACAAAATACCATAATGGTGGGAAAAAATAGTTTAAAAAGCATGTACACTTAAAATCATCACTATTACTATTGTAACTTTTTTTTTTTTTTTTTTTTTTTGACACGAATAAACAGTAAAAATTTATATTAAATAATACGTATAACTAACTTCTGTATTAAAAGTTTTAAATCCTCAGTTGGATTAAATTGAGAGGCTGAACGCCGGATTTCGCCCAATATAAAGTCGGTAAATGTTATTATTAAATCCTAACCTACTTAATTTTAGTTCTTAACAGCATTATGCATTGCACTTATACTAAATTTGTCAACAATAATTTCAAGTTATTGTAAAATTAAACGTTTGATAGGTTATTAAAATGATATTTATCTTGACTTGATCTTGTTGTAAAAATCTTAAAAATATACATGAAATGAAAAAAAAAAAAAAAAAAAAAAAAAAAAAAAAAGGTCTAAAAAGAACGAAGAAATTTGAATAATGTGTTTTCTTTTTGTTGAACGCAAATGAAAAAAAGTTTAAGAATTTTTCATTTTTTACTTGACATTTTCTGTGAGGCACATTTAAAGAAAAAATACTCTTTTTTTTATATAGAAAAATATATAATAAAAACAAGTCACTCATTTTCCAATTTATAAATTTCTGTTATTATATTATTTTTCTTATTCACATTTTTTTTTCAAAAATCTCTATGATTAATTTGAGAACAAATTTTAAGCTTAATTTTTTTCTTTCTTAACAAGAAAATATGTATAAAAAATGCTATAGGTCACAAATAGTCTAATATATTTGAAAATTTTAACGTTTTTAACAATAGATAAAATGTTTGTTATTATTTTTATTTTTTTCTTTAAATTACCTACCATAAAAAAATGAGATAAAAAGAGACCTGAAAGAGAGAGAGAGAGAGAGAGAGATTTTGTTATAAATTTAAATGCTATGTTGTATGCAACTAAATTTGATTTATTCCAGAGTATAATATAAAGTTTTTGTGAATTCATACTAGCGTGAAGTAAACAAAAGGAAAAGTATTCATGTGAATTTAAGCTAAAGTTACATATAGCTTCAAAAATAAAATTTTAAAATTTCCCTTCAGTATTTGTCATAAAACATAAGACCATGAGATATAATATATTATTCTAGTCTCAAAGTACTTACATTTACGTTCTCTTGTAAAGTTTAAGATCATACATTAGTTTATTATTTTATATAGTAAACGCTCTTTATCATTCATGTAGTAATAATAAGTATAATAATGATAAAATAAAATAACGCTATTATTGATATGGAACCTGTTACGTTTTCATTCCAAATCTCTGTATAATATTTCGATAATGTCATGTAAATATATTATTATACAAAATATTAATTATGATATTATAATTTTTTTAACTAAATCAAAATATATAATCTACTTGATTAAATCAAAATAATGTAAAAATAACACTTTTAATACTCGTAACGGAGCCTCAAAGCTACCACAAAACAACAGCTATGTTGTTTTGTTTTGTTGTTAGTTCCCCAGTCACGTAAATCGGCGCAACTTTTGTGTACATCGTCAATCCGAGAAAATCCCCTCAGGCAAACCTAAATAATTTTTTTCTATATAATCCAATTTTCTCTAATCTGATAAAAATAAAAATAGCTAACTTTATTTCTTTGTTATTATAACTTGATATTTTTATAACAATCAAACGGATATATAAAACTTTTGCTTTATATATATACTGTATATATATATATATATATATATATATATATATATATATATATATATATATATATATATATATATATATATATATATATATTATATATATTTATATATATATATAATTATATACATATACACACACACACACAAACACACACATTTTTTTCAACTTATAAATGAAATACTTTCAATTTTCCGGAAATTACTTTTTTGTGTGTATAAAATTGAAAAACTTTTGTTATAAAGGGTTTAAAATATTGAAATAATGAAGATACGTTATCAACTTATCATTGCATGATATACTTACGTATTTTTTTCTTCTTGCATCATAACTGGAATTAAAATTAGGTATGAGCTTTACAGACAAGAAAATTGTTTTACTTTTTTGTACATTATATCTGTATTTAATTGTCGTAAATTTTTTAAGTATTTTAATTAGTATTTAAGTTTTTAAAATCTACTATTTATCATTTACAAACATAAAATACATTGATGTACTCGAATATAATAAAGTATTTTACTTTACATCATGTAGAGCGTTTTAAATTGTAATTAATGAAAAACAAATTTAAAATAGAGCACGACAATTATATCATTACACTCTAGGTTGTGTAACCTAACTGTCAAAAGCATTTTGCTTTTCATTAAAAGTCAAATATTTATAATAATATTATTGAATTAAAAAAAAAACTGTTCTCTTTATTTTCATGACAGTTTTTTCTTTCTTTAAATTTTTTTTCTTTAATAACGCTACTGAAAGTGGCATGGCTTGTGATCTCTATTTTATTTATGTAAATATAGTTCTCTTTTATCTTTTCAATTCACTTTCAATTAAAAACTCATTCTCCATTTAATTAAAAACAAATGAAACAAGACTTGTGACGATTACGTGATTTTGTAATTTTGTGAAATACAAAAGGTTTACATTTCAGATACATTGTCAAATATAAATAATAACATTAAATAAAAACAATAAAAAATAATTAAAATATTTAAAATGGAGGGTTCTTAATAGTATAAAGAAATTTATGTCAGGAAAAGTTATCAACTATATTCGTGAGTCTACTTTTAACTTACTTTTTTTTATATATAAGTTTCATTTTAAGACTTCATTTGGACTTTTTGTAAAATAAAAAATATCAATATATTGAATGAAACAGATACACTTAAGAATATCAATAAAAACGCTATTTAATATTTCACGCAAACCTTCTACTGAATAAATAATGATAGGATATAGTTCGAGACGAAAGTTATTTTTATACGTATCTATTTATTACCAAGTTTTTTTTTATGGTTTTGTGGCGACTGCTCTGATATTAAAAATTTATAGTGAGTCAAAATTTAGATTTCTAACTTCCTGACTTAACTTTTAAGTACTGGTAACATAATCTTGTATCATTATCATTTTGAATATATTATAGATAGACGGATCTGTCTGTATTACTAATGTTGAAGTATTTTATAAGATTTTAAAATGTCATAAATAAAAACATATATTATGTATAGCAAAATTAATTGCATGTTTAAAAGCTCTAGAAGGAAAAAAAAATACCCTATAATATTAATTAATGTGTTCATTTACATTTTATTTTTTTTAATTTCGTAAAAAACATTTAATAAATATAAAACACTAGAAGATTTTAATTGCTACCCAACTTAGTATTATGTATTCCTTGTAAACATCTCATTAAAGGAATAGACCAGAGAAAAGCATAAGCATTTATATCACAAAAAATTTGATGGGACTTACATAAATAACATTAGTTTGTCTCAAAACCCAACAGTAGCCCCGTTGTAGTGATCAGAAATTTCGATTTATGCAACCCGCATAACATTTTCATACCAATTTTTGCATGTTTCTGACGTCATAAACATGAATTTTTACTCAAATTGCATACTTTACAGTATTTTCACGCTCTCTCGTGGGGCTACATTAACATTCTGGTAAAAATTGTCATCAGTTTTGAAGATTCCATTTCGTGTTTATTCATTAAAAAACACATGTTGTTTTATGTGGTCTATGGCTTTAAGAAATTATAAGTTTTACTTTCATTATAAGGAAACGGTATTAAAAAAAAGAGTACTTCAAACAATTATAAAATTATCATCAGAATAATACCAAGTATATAATTGTATAATATCTATTTTGAAAACATGCTAAAAAATTAAAGTAAAAAATGAATATATATATATGTATATATATTCGTTTCTTTAAAAGAAGCTAAATAAAATTTTATCGTATAATGAAATTATACTTTATGATTTGATTTCACAAATATTTACATTTTATTCAATAAAAAAACTTCTATTCATTTTGCACATAATGCATGAAAATGTATTGTTACAATTTTTATATATATTTTATTGCGATTGTTTAAAAATTTTGGAAGACAAGGAATTTGTTTTATATATATATAAGAAACTATAATAAATTCAAAACACATAAAACAAATCCCTAGTCAAATTTTACGTTATTGAATTTAATGCCATCTTCAATTTGGAGAAACGATAACTCAAATACGTAGCCCAACTGTCATCACAGTAGAGTAAAGAAAAAAAAAAAACATACAACGTTTCTTTAAATATGCAGATCCTACTTGGATTTAACATATTGTGACTAAATTTAAAAAAATTATTATCTTGTTCTCTATGGAAATACAATTGTAGTTTCATTTCTTTATTGTGAGCTAAAATTTATTCAAATTTTATTACTTTTATTTGCAGATAAAACAAGGTTTTATTTTTATTTAATAAAAGTAAATTAAGTAAATAAATGTAGCAACCTCCAAGTAGTTTGAAATAAACATTCCAGCTAAAACTAGGAAGACATAGAAGATCACTGGAAGCGACCCATGTATTTCAATTTTTAATTATCAGAAGACTTGCAAAAAGGGGGTTTGAGAAAAAACAAACAAACTAAAATTGCAAATGGCTAGAGCAGATGAATTTGTTTTACTTACACGCGTTTTTATAGAGGCATGAAGAAACTATATTTAAAGTGAAGTTTATTTTTATTATTTGTATTTTTAAGTTATCAAATTATTATGTGTATTATTACTATAGATTACTCAAGATCCATTATAAATATTTTGCTTGCTTGCTTAGTCAGGTTCCTTGGTCAAGGGATCTTGTAGATTACAGAAGAAAACAATCAAAAGCTTTGAGGTTTCAAAAGTTACATTAAAAATCTTAATATTGAGAAAAACGTTATATTAATTAGCCTCAAGCTTCAGTTATATATAGATACTTTATTTTCCCCCAAAGAAAGCATGTCAAATTATATTACAAAGTCGTTTGCTAGCACTGTAAGTATTTCTATACTCTGATTTTGTTTATTTTTCAGTAAACCCCCTTTTGCGAGTTTCCTATTGATTAGTGTAAAATGTCGTACGTGATAACTTTAATATTAAATTGATACCCATCCAAATTTTTTGTATTGATCGGTAATATAGTATCCGAGAAAAAGGGGGTACCAGTAGAAGACAACTTCCTTCTAAAAATAGCACCTATGCAATTCTGCTATATAATAAAATCCTTCGAGTAATATTTTTTTCTCATAACTCAATTTTTTATTGCATGTAGAATACTTATATTGAAAAAAATAAATCAAAATAAATGTTATTTTTCGTAACTCAATATCATTTATTTGAAAATACTTTATATTCTTACTTAAATATAAAACCGCGAGAGAGAGTTTTTTTTAAAAATATTTATTTGAAAAATTAGATTTTGTTTTCACATTAATATTTAATAATTCAATTTCTACCGTAAAATGTCAAAACAATATACCGGGAGAGTTTGATGCAGAACACAAAATTTCATTCCTTTGTGGTTAAAAAAAATTCGATGAAACATTAAAAATTTACGCTTTGATATGTTGAAAGTAACAAATTGTTATACTTCTGCGAAGAAAAGTGTTTGAGCGAGCGTGTAAGAGAAGATGAGAATAAGGAAAGAAATAGAGATGTGAAACTCATATAATATGATACCTGAGCCTTTAAAACTAAATTTTGGGTGTAAAAAAGGAGGGGAAAAAACTTTATGAATAATAACAAGAGTAAAAAAACTGACATTCAACTACATAGATGTTCTTGTAACCTTGAATGCCAGACAGAGTTGAAATTTTATAGAACACTTTTTTTAGAATTATAGAACATTCACTTTGACCTCCAGGAACAGAAGTAAATTATTTTGATTTGCTGCCACCAGACACGCTTCTTCATAAAAGTTACTCTTTAATCTAATTTTAGTTTGATTTAAAATACGTAAGAGATTTAAATCATTTCAATTACTTAATATTTACAAATAAAAAATATATATCTGTTGATTTCTCTATAGATTTTTCTACAGTATTAATTAAGTAAACTTGTATTAAAAAAATAAAATAAAAAATAAAAACTGGAGCTTTAGGAACGGGCTTTTTTAAAAGGCTGTTTTTTCACTGTGCTTAGAATATAGAATATAATGTAGCATTAGATGCAAAACAGCTCTGTTATAAAAAAAAGGTGCATAAATAGCTGAGCGTGGCTGCAAAAACTGTACTTTTTTTAACCTACTATCCATTTAGTTTATATTTTTGTAGCAATACCATTCACATGACTATCTTACCTATATACTATATGTGTGTACATATATACCATTCATTTGACACGTAATTTAATGTAACCTTCATATGATGTTAAAACTGATGGATACTGGGCAAATTAAGAAACCCTTAGTTCTCAATGACCGCTTATGTTTACTCAAAATGCGGAAAAGGAAGTGCCGAAAGTGAAAACCACGTGACGTTAAAAGTGGGAGGTATCTCAGGTCTAGCTTGCTGATGGTACCAAGTTTTCTCCCACTTTTAACGTCACGTGGTTTCCTCTTCCGGCACTTCCTTTTCTGCATTTTGAGTAAACATAAGCGGTTAATGCCAATAACTATTACTGACAGATAGCAACGGTTGCATACCGGAGATCCATACGTCAGTATTGGCCAATAACGGTGCAAGTGAAAGTACCCATACGTTTTAATATTCTAGTAGTAGCTTGTTCTATCGGTACCTTAGGTACTCTTAGTTTTCCATGCAAAAGGTGCGAATTTGCGTAACCGCAAAAGCCCGTGAATATCCGTCGACAGGCGTCAAATTTACGTATGTGTATGATACTTAAGTTGTTATTTGGGCAGTACTAAATCTTATGATACACACAAGATTATTATTTAGAATATATATACATGAAGTTTGCAGGCATACTCCACCATTTTTACGGTAAAAAAAAAAAAAAAAAAAAAACAATCAAACAGTGCTACAGTGATAGTGTATTTAGAAGCTAGTTTAACCTTATTATAAAGCTATTATTATTCCAAAAAAACATATAGCACTCAATTTTGAGCAACATGCCAAGACAACTGAAATAAATCTTAAATTTTAGTCAATATTTTATTGAAACTCTTATGTATTCAATGTAATTACGAAAAAAATACATAATAATGCTTAGATAAAAATTTTAACATTATTTTATTCAAATATGTGACCTATAGATTACTTGGAAGCATAAAGAATTTTAACAATGAAAAAACAAATAATTAAATAATATGAAAGAATAATAAAATAATATCCCATCCAAGAGCAGTGTACTTTACAGCAGTTGATAAATGCATCATATAAAAAGATAAATGCTAAGTACAAGAAAGAAGTATTTTATTACGAATGATTTATAACTATTACTATATATAAAGTACGTATTTAACAATTGCTATAATAATATATAATACAGTAATATTAATGTGACATATACATTTATCTATCACAAACAGAACTCAGCGTCGTGTACAGTACATAAATCTATATTTGTAACACTTACTTGTTAGCAACATGAAGTGATTATTGGGATTTAAATAATATTATAACGAGTTTTTAATGTATTATTATTATTTTATGAATAAGTATAATTTTCTACTGTAAAATATTCACTCATTATAATTCATTTTAATAAATGAATAAAATACAATATTTTTTTTTTTTCATTAATTTGAATAATAAATTTACATCAACTTGATTCTTTATATTATAAAAAATCATCTAAATAATTGCAAATTTTAAATAAATTATAATGATCTAATTAAACAGAATAAGAGAACTTTTCTAAATATACTTGATTTACCTAATTGTAAACAATTTTAAATTTTATTTCAATCTATAAGTTGAAAATAATAATAATAAATCACTTAAGTACCAAATTATATAAAATTTAATAATGATGATATTAAATTTGAATATATTCAAACATGTTAACATATTAAAAAAAAAAAAAATTTGGAACTCTTTTTTTATTTTATTTTAATTTATAAAAGACCCAAGAATAAAAATGTTAAATTAACTTGAAAGGAAAATAAAAATAGAATCTAGCATGAAGCTTACACAATTTACCAAGAACAATGAAAACCCACTTTTTTGAAAAAGTTAATTAATTTTCGTTATAATATTTAATTTAATATACTTTTTTTTTCTGCAGACTTATAGAGTGTCTTCTTACATTTTAAACAAAGAAAAGTAATTAACCACAGGAATTGACGATTCTTTCCCAAAACTTTTGTTTATGATTTACAAAAAAAAAAAAAAAAAAAAAAAAAAAAAAAAAAAAACTTTTATTTGGTAAAAAAGAAACAACGTAAGCTTCTTTTTTTTTAAATTTTTGTAAGTTTTTTTTTAAATATTAAAAGCTAAATAATTGAAAAGCTATTATGATAATTATATGAATGAGAACCTTATTACATATCATAAAAATAGATATTGCTTGTTATCGGTGGTTACGTTTATCTATGCAATCAAAAGCAATGCGAAGAACAGCGACACCCCTAATTTCCCATTCTTTAACATTGCTGCGCCAACCTTTATAGGTGATTTTTGAGAAAGCTAATTGCACTTAGGAGAGAGAAACTTAAATGACACATTCTATAAACACTTTACATATATTAATCTGAGAGAGAGAGAGAGAGAGAGAGAGAGAGAGAGAGAGAGAGAGAGAGAGAGAGAGAGAGAGAGAGAGCAACATTACACCTATAAGCAGCATCAACAGCATAACATCAATTTAATAATAAAAATATATAACTTAATAGTAATACTATAATAATTATATTAATTATATACTATATTAAAAATAATCACACACGCACATAATAATCCCAGTACTAATTCGAGAGGATGCAGTGTAATTTACTATGTTAAGTCAACTGTGATTGGCTAGTAGGTTTATAGCACGCTCTCTGATTGGTTTAGCATCCCGGATGCAGCTTTTGGCGGGAAAGACGTTGTTTTGGCACACGTATTACTATTATACAGTATACTTATAACCGTATTATATTTCATTGTGTTTGCACTGTTTAATTTCTATAACATGTAATTATGTATATACGTGTATTTTCTACATAATATAATATTTATGTAAAAATAAAATATAAAGTGTTTGAAAAAGTCTTAAAAAATCGATTAAAAGATATTTTTTACATTTTAAACTTTTTGCTTTTATGATGTATAAAATAAGTTTCTGTATGTAAAAATTTCATACTGCTTCCTTTTTCCTTTTCCTTTATCTTCTTCCTGTTTCCTTTCGTTACAAATCGATGCTTTTGTAATCACATAAAATATATCTTAGAATTGCTAAATCATAGTATATATATATATATATATATATATATATATATATATATATATATATATATATATATATATATATATATATATATATATATATATATATATATATATATATATATATATATATATATATATATATATATATATATATATATATATATATATATATATATATATATATATATACATAATATGTTATATATTATATTATATATTATATTATATATTAGATATATATTACCACCTATTTTTAGGAAGCATTACAGGCATTCACTTGATCGGAAGTATTTTTCAAACATTATTATTAATCAAAATAGCAATAAAAAAAATTCTCAAACGTTTGACTACAGCTAAATAGGATTTATTATTTATTTATACATATGTATCCTCTTCAGTCCCAATATACAAAATGAGTTGTACATCGATCTAGAGTAGGTACGGGGTTTGTGACAATAAGAAAAAGCAAAACAAACAAACAAACGACAAATGAGGCATATTTTTGAACTTCTGAGAACCACACAAAAACGTGGTTAAAATTTACGACAATGAAATATGGTTTAAAAGGCTCTGGGACTGAAAAGGCTATAAAATACGATGAAACAATAAATATTTTAGAAGCACTCCTAAAAAATCACCAGTCATATTATAATAATTACATTTTCTCAAATTTATACATTTGATACAAAGTTTCACTGTTACATCATGAATTATTGTGTGTTAGTAAGTAATATTATATTTTTTAAAACTGCTTAATTCATGAACTATTACCGTAAAAAAGTTATATACGATTTGATTTAGACTTTCTTGTTATAAATAGTAATATTAATGCAATTTTTTAATAATATAATTTAATTTTTAACTTACAAATCACCTTTTTATATACATTATGCCGTATATCAAGGCTTTAAACTTTTTATACTGTAGTATATAAACAAATTGCATCATTTTTTTTTTGTACAAAAAGGGTATTTTTAGGTGCTTTTTTTGCTTTATAATACTGTTTGTTTTGTTCCTAGTTCAAATAATAAGAAAACAGCAATTTCTATGATGTCATATTCAGTTATTTTCAAAAGGTTTATATGTATGTCAGTGGTCTATAAAAAAAACAAGAAGAGAATGACTATAAACTTGAACCTTTGTCAACTACTATACGCATAAAAAAAACTATACAAGACATCACCTTATTGCTATATATATATATATATATATATATTATATGTATGCTTTTGTTATTGGTTTGGAAAGTAAAAGTATGTTAAAGTTAGAACTAAAGATTTTTCCCTTCTTCTTCTCTCTTTTTCTTATACAAGTGCACTTAAATAAGATTAGACTTAAAACATTTCAAAGTAATATGACGTCGTTAAAAACAATTGAGTGCGTCTTAGCGTCCCTTAGCGTTACAAACGACACAAACCAAGCAGCTACATGTTGTGGTTTATACTTACACTTTGTATAAGTTTTATACTATACTTTTAAAACCAAAAGCTTATTGTATTAATTAAATCTGATACATAAATTTTTGTTTTAATAGTTAACATTGTATCGTACATACATATTCTATCATATACAATTTTATTCTATATCCCTTTAAGGCAGAAATAAAAAAATAATGTGTTAATTTTTAAGTAACATATTCTGGTTTAAAAATTCTGCTCTAATAACTACAGTAATTCGTTAAAATATCAAAATATTAATTTATTTTTACCTATATAAGTATATTTTATGTATATACGTAAAAAAGGTATTATTTTGGTTCTCTATAAACTACATAAACAAAATTGCTTAAATAAAATTTTTACACCTCACTAGCACTAAATATGTAACTTTTAACCATACAGTGCTGTAAAACTTGTGTAATCTACTTTGTATTTTTTTTTTTTTAAATGAAATAATTGAATTCTCCACAGAAGTTCTGAAAATTATTTCCCATGTGGGTAGAGCATTTAAAGTTGCATTATTAAATCATTTTTAATCTTGTAATCCAATATTAAATTCTATAAAATCAAACTATCTTTCTTGTGAAAATTATTTTTAGCCATAAAATCACTTTATTTCATATAATTTCTAGCTATATTTCGTGCAATTGACAAGGCGTGAATAATAAGATTAAATTTTCTCTCATGAATAAACATATTTTCACCACAAAGGGAATTTGAATTAAAAAGTTCTTCATTTTAATCACTACAATCTACATATCAAAAGAATTTTTATGCTTTATAATATAAATATAAAAAAAAGGCTTGCAAAACATAAAAATTGATTTTTTTTCTTAGTGTATTAATCAAGATTTTTTATAAACGTTATTGAAAACTGATTTCACTCATTAAATCTTTTAAATTGAATTTAAAAACATCGCATAAAGCGTGTCTTTATATATACTGCGTATATATATATATATATATATATATATATATATATATATATATATATATATATATATATATATATATATATATATATATATATATATATATAAAGACTTGTGTAAAGAAACCCATAGCCATAGACACTAATTGACACACTTTTTTCAAATCAAGTAAACTCTATCTACAGATATTTTTAATGTACAAAAACTATTTATACCAAAATAATAATGAAAAAAAAAAAAAACAGTTATAAAATAAATTATCTCAGTAAATTAAGCAAAGTGTAATGATTATTAGGTGATTAACTTTTAGAATAAACTGAATCACTATTAGGTATAAGCTATCGCAAGATTTAATTGTAGATTCATGCAAATTGTCCTATAGAATTTAATACATTAATACAATTGAATGAATAATTTTACAGTGTATAAATTAATTTAAATCTTATTTACATTACAAATGAATTTCAAACTCTTACACAAAACTTTACAAAACTCCTAATCAAGTTTTTTTTCCCTTAAAGGGATATAGTCAACAATGTTTTTTTAATAGTGATCATCGTGATATTATACCTCCCGAAAACGCGATCTCAAAATGTTAAAGGCATAATGCACTTTTTTAAACATTCTTTAGAATACTAGGTTAATAATCAACATACCTTATTATGGCCGAATTAGACATGAACGCGTTGATTTTGTATTTATTTTCAATTATTTTTCATTTGACGGTTGAAATAAAACTTATCTGACATCACACTGTACTGATGGGGCTGCGAAGTGGTGGGGAATGTTTTAAATTTATCACGCTAGCGTCAAACTAGCGTGAGAGCAAGTTGTAGCTGTGACGTAGGTTCGGGGTCGCTAAACGGCTTTTGCTCTCAGTACATTATTAATTAAAAATTTGAGATCACGTTTTTGGGAGATTTAACAACACGATGATCACTATTAAAAAAGCCATTGTTGAATACCCCTTTAAATAAGTATTTGAGCCACAAGAACTATTCATTTGCTATAGCATAATTGCTGCTAAAATGGAGCAACATAAATAATTATGGTATAGAACATAATATTTATGCTATGTAACAATTTTAGTATGCAGTATAGCATCAGTTATGTAGTAATGCATAAATATTGCTGAAAAGAATTGATAATTATTACGTACTTATTTTTATCCATGTATAGTAGATTTTGTCTATTTCCAACTATATGTATGATTCGCACATTATTAAGCGCAAAGAATTGTAAAAATATTCTTAAATCTCAATAATGTATACCTAGTATAAATAAATTATAATATACTTTTTATATTAAAATTATTTATATATTAAGATTGAAGTGTACTCAATAAAAAAGTATCATTGCACATATAATGTAACATAATAAAAAAGGCAAGCCACAAATAATATTATAAAGAACTTTTATACTGTATAACTTCATATAAACAAGACTAAATTAGACTGTATACTCAAACATAAAAAATGTGTCCCCTTTTTTTTTATTTACATCGTAATAATATACGTGATTTTGTTACAGTGTAGACTACAACAAAATATTTGCACTTCACAATGTACACAATTTTTATTGGAAAAGTTTACAACTTCCTTGTTTACTGATAATTGAAGTACAAAAAAGTTTGACTTGATATAAAAAACTTATTTTGTGATGACATAGAGTTGTTTTTATAACGTTTATCTTCTTGCGTTGAATTTTAAGTATTACGTAAAATTTACAAACTGCATGTACACCTCTGGACAAAATTTTCTGAACGATTTGTATAGTCAACCCACAACCACACTATAATGCTATATCTTTATGTGCAACCGCAGCAGCCCTGTTCGGAAACTTTTGTTCAGATACGGAATAAAAAACGTTTTTATTGCTATTTTAGATTTTTTCCCCCCATTAAGATCTATTTAGCTAGGCATATTAAAGTTTCACCTTTAGGTCCCTAATTTCCATAATATGTTTAATTACCTTCAAAATATTTACTTTCTCTATTTCTTAAGTTACATTCACAGATTCGTTTCTTTCGTTGTAACTTTGCGCAAAATTTGTTGATTTTTCTGTAACAACAAAATGTTGTATAGAAAATCTGCAGCAAAATTTTGATGCCACGCAAAGTTACGGAAACGTCTAAAAAGACCAATAAAGAAGCAACTGTTCAGAAGCCGACTATAAGCTATTTCGATCACATCCGCTTCCGTTTCTACGTACTACGCATGCGCAGAACTACCTAATGCATTCTGAAATTTTCATCAAACTGCTACAGGATGTAAGTTAACCTTTAAAATGCATTGAAATTGAGAGTAAGTGGGAAACCTTTTTTTAAAAAAAAGTTTTTGTTTTCAATTAATCACACAACAAAAAATGGTTTCAAGCAATTTATATAATATGTTTTTATAATTAAATTTTTTAAAAATATTAAATTACTGGAAGGTTCTAAAAATAGAGTTGAGTAAGAAAGAAGTGTATTCAACATGGAAGTGTCCATTAAGCTGAAAGTTTTTGATGTAAAAGTTGTGAGAGCTATAAAGCTTACGTTTAAGTAACATAGCTTGAATTTACAGGTAAATGTCTGTTTTAATTTACTCAATTAGAGCAAAGAAGTTGACGTGTTCTTTAAACTTGTTTTCTTAATGAATTATTTCAAGTTTTAAAAGTGAATGTTTTCGGTCACTGCTTTTTTTTAAAAATATATAACATGTTCATATAGAAGTTCAAAGTAATGGGTATGGAGATGGGAAAAAATTAATCCCTGCATTTTTTTTTTTTTTTTTTTTACTATTTTTTATAATTTTGTAAAGCATGATGAATGATAATATTAATACACAGAAAAAGGCAACTTTTGTTTAATGATTAAAAATTTACACATGGTAATTTTAGCCCATGGTAATTACTTTAATGCAAAATTAGTTTTGGTTAATGAAAGCTAACATAAAATATATTATTTAATTTTTTTAACATTAAAGTGATAGATTTTCTCAATTTTAATTTACATAGAGATTTTTTATATAAGAACCTTCAAAATATATTTAAAATGTGTGTTTCAAGATTAAATTACGAACGCAAATAATATATATATATATATATATATATATATATATATAGTATATATCTATTAATTTCCTATTGACTGATAAAGGAACAACTGTTTTGAGGACAACCATATGCGATTTCAGTCACATCCGCTTCCGTTTCTCCTTACTACGCATGCGCAGTAAGTCGAAACGGAAGCGGATGTGAGCGAAATCGCTTATAGTCGGCCTCAAAACAGTTGTTCCTTTATTAGTCAATTAACAAAACGTATCTCTTATACCTCGGCGTGTAACCTTGCTATACGCAAAATATTGCATAAAATGTTAATTTATAAGATCAAATCATAAATAAGTAAATATTCTCTAAGAAATGGTGTCGGCTCTTAAATTAAACAATTGATACCAAAAATAGAACACAAATAAAATTATATAAAAAAAGGCTGCAGTTAACTAATATTACCATAATATATATTATGTACATAGGTGGTGGTATAGAGTTTGTAAAACACACAAAAGAAGTGTTCTTCTTGATCATCATTATTTTATTCTCTTTGTTTATATTGTATTTCATATTAGTGTTTGTTTGAAAAAGGGATTTAACTTTGATAAAAAAAAAAAAAAAAAAAAAAAAAAAAAAGCACATGCGATATAAAACCTTTTTCTTTTTCTCCTTTTTTATTTTCTCATTTAGCATTCCATGTCAAAGTTGCGTAAGTGAATCTCATGAAGAGTTTTTGCTCTCTTTCTCTCTCTTTCCTCTTCTCCCCACACTGGCTTTTTGGTCTGTCAATAATGTCAAGATAAGGGTCGTCCGCAAAAAAAAAAAAAAAAAAAAAAAAAAAGGAAAAAGGATTTTATTTGAATTTACTTTTTTTTCTGTTAGTTAAAGCTACTTATTAAATGATACAAAGAAGTTTTATTTTTAAAAAAACATATTTTTCGATACATGCTTATTATTTTTGTAAAACAAAAACAATAACTGAATGATATGTTATTTAAAGCATGCGGATTTAAAATGTGGATATTTTAAAAACAATATTTTTTTTAAAGCTGATTTTTCAAAGCTTTTAGTGTAAACTAATTATATATTTACATAATAATTTCCTGTTTTTAAGTATTTTAAATTGATATTGTTGTTACACATCCTGCTATTTTTTCTTTCTCGTCGATAATGATTCAGGGTTAAGCTCTCCGTAAAGATTAATCACTACTATCACTAGGGTGTAAACTCAGTTCAAATATACGACGACTTGATTTGGTGCGGAAGTTGCAATCAATATAATATATATAGTAGCCTTGGTGTGTGGTCACTGACAGAAAAAACAAAGAGAGTCAATATCCCAAAGTTGCTAGGAAAAATAGAGGGGGATTTCTTGATTTATCTAAGATAAAACATACGAGAATCAAGTAGTAGTGTTAAACTTCTCTTTTTGTATGTATCAAGAGTCGCAATGCAGTTGTATATTTATTATATGATAGAAAAAAAAAACTTTTGCAATAAAAAACAAAAAGAAAGTTTATTATGATGATGATATCTTGCAGAAGTTTGTCATATTTGGAGTGCTTCTACTGACAAACTCTTAGCTTTCCATGTTATTAGGGGTATTGTTTTTACTATAAGTATATTCCCTTTTCTTTTTTTTTGCCTAACACTTATCTTGGTAATCTCTATTATATTTTTTTGTTCATATAATTTTGTTTGAAGTAAATATTCTTACTTACAAAAACAACGAAGAAAAATAATATCTGAATTATATCTGGGGAAAAAAAAAAAAAAAACTATACACACTGTTATTAAAATGTGTTTCCTACTTCCCCCCCTTTTTTTTTTAGTTGACGTAAGCATTTTCATCTTAAAGAAGATTGATACGTGTTCAAGTATACTATAAGACAAGTACATAACGTATGGCACTTACTTTATACGGATTCATTATGTTAGGCCATTTTTAGTAACATTGTTTTATTCAACACAAAAGTTTATGCTATACTACGTATACAAAATACCTATATTACATATCATAATTAATGATTTGTATAACATAAATATTTATGCTAAAGTAACATAAAAACAGCATGAGATACGTAATAACTAAATAACTACTGTTCGCGCAATAAAAAAAAAAAACAATATTTTTTACATAACGGAAGATCTAAAAATAATTATAGCTTTTAATAACTCACAAATAATTAAATTGAAGTAAAATGTTTTTCCAGTAAGTTTTATAATAATTTATGATAGTATTTGCAAAAAGAAAAAAAAAAAAAAAAAAAAAAAAAAAAAAGTAAAAATAAAAATAAAATATGTTTAACCTGTAATATTAAATCTTAAGTATCTTAATTTATATTTTTAATAAAAACAGAAATAGAAACTTAGAAGAATAATTAATTATTAATAAAACTTACAATGAAATAAAATTAATTGCACATAATTAAATCTTAAACATTTGTTTCTTATAAATGGAACTAATTGTCGTATATTTATTGTTCTTTCTTCAACTTTTTGTTGCACTGCCAAGTACAGCTACTGGCAAAAGTATCACAACTTTAATTATAGCCTACATATTATGTGTTTAGTACAGTTTAAACTTAAATTATGTGTTTAATGTCTTTTAATTTTAATTATTTTTAAAACAAATTGGATTCTACATTGTTTGCAATAAAAGAAAGAAAATAATAACACTAAAAATTTCACATTTCAGAGCTTCCTTTACGTTATGTTAACAAATTTTCTCATAAAAAAACGCCAATAAAAATTCAGTTTAACAAGCATTGTTTTACTAAACAAATATTTACCAAAGATACTTGGATCTCGCTGCTGTAAATTTTATTTAAAAATTTTGACTTTCATATTTAAACAATATAACATTTTTTTTTAACCAGCTGCCAAGGTCTATATAATAAAGAGGTTGAGCGCAGCACAAAACTCGCGTATTCGATTTCATTTTACAATGGATTGTACTTGATTCTCAGCCAATACTATGTCGTTCACGAGTTACGTCACTGATTAGGTGAACAAAGTTGCAAGAGGTGATATGACGTCTTTGGTGAATTCCTTCAAGCTTCGTGACCTTGTCCAAAACTTTTCCCGGAGCATCTAACCTCTTATATGGACCTTGACCAGCTGCCATGAAAATATACATATTTGGCAATCACTTTATTTTGCCATGGATTGTACTTGCAACAACCATTATTCTAAACGGGCACTGCAGTTATAATAAACAAACCATTATGTCATCTTTCCTTTCTTATCAAAGAGTTATTAATATATATATCATAGTTACGTACTTTAATTATTATTTTTTCTGACTATATATTTATTCAAAAGCAAGTGAGATTTTTTATGATGGTGTAAACAACAATAGAACGCATGTTTTTATAGTAGTTTATATAGGCTACTAAATTTTTATACTGACTTCATTATACATTATACTTTTGTATAACAGAGCTGTCTTGTAAATGAAATATATTGAAGTTATTTCTGTTATGTTATTACGTATTAGTTATAACTATTTGTATTATTATAAAAATCTCTTGACATTTTAAGTATATTCTTTAAAAAAAAATACTCGCTTTCAGTAAACAAATGAAAAGCAATTTACTCTTACTTTAATGCTAACATTTTTTTATAGTTTGTAAAAATATTGGTTTGGATTTGGCTGAATTTGAAAGAGAAATTGTCCGTAATTAATGGTGTTAATTTTGTTTTGTAGTTGCACATTTAATAATGAAAAGACAGAAAAAAAGGGGGAGGGGGATTAATCTTTTATATTGTAAAAGAGGACAATGGCCTGAATCGATTGACTTCTTAATTTTTGAGTTCATTAAATTTTTTATTTAATTAAAAAAATATATACATCGCAGTTGGTAATTTATGCATGTGGGCATAGGAAAAAGTTTCCGACCATGACATCATCGCGCAACTTTTAAAATTAATTGAAAATACTCAATATATCCAAAAATTAGAAATTTTGCATATATCTATCGATTCAAGACAAATGTCCTCTTCTAAAGTGTGCAATAAAATTGGCCTTTAAAAATAAAATGGTAAAACTGCAATAATTGTTAAATATGCAGTAAAAATATTAACTCACAAAAAGTCTAAAAACCATTTGTACTTTGTACGCAGTAATAAAAAATAATAAAAAAGTGTTAATTAAAAATTTTGTGCCAATTTTAGACGGGTAGGTTTGAAAAGTAAGCTATTTAAAATGCTGAAAATGAGCTTTACTGTATAACGTTTGTAAATCACACCATATAATTAAGTTGCTTATTTTTGTTTTGATTTAACAAATTTCACATGTTAAAAGGAAGATGATAAAATTGGTTAATGTTAAGTATGATCAGATCATCATGACCTTCTTGTGACACGAGACGTACACGGTAACATTTTATGTTACAAAAGACCTTAATGCTTTATAATCCCTTAATGACTTTTTAAGGTCCTTACACTGTAAAATTTGAATAATAATAAGAATAGAAAACCCTTTTTTTTTTTTTTTTTTTTTTTTTTTTTTGATGGTGGTGGCCTGGTACTCAATTTTAGATAGCATATATGTAAAAAAAAAAATACTGTTGAAAAATATGTCAGTTGAGCAATTTTCTTTGTAAGTCATCACTTTGTTTTCATCAAAAATTATTGAGAAGATATATTGAAAAAGTTTGCGTCTTTATATATATAAAAAATATTCATCCATCATATTTAAATTCATGCAGTATAAAGATTTTTTTTTACTGAAGTGAAAAATATGAACTGACATAGAGACTTTCCTAGGGATCAAGTTAACACTTTTCTCTGGTTCAAAATAAATCATACGTGTACAGATGCGTGTCAAGAAAAGTATCATCAGCACTCTCTTAAAATTGAATTTATTCTTAAGCTTTTTTTTTCTTGACATTCTTTTTGCATAATGCTTTTGTGTTTGTAAGAAATAGTTTTTTAAAGACAACTGAGAAAAAGTAGCTTTGAAATTTTGAATATATTTATGTAGCATTTTTGTTTTGTTACAATTTATCATTATTTATCATGTTTGCGGTTAGTGAAACTATAAAATAATAATAACGATTAAAAAATGACTCGTGAATACGTAATGCACATGTAATTACTATTATTTTGAAATAGCAAACTTTGTTAAAAGTACATGAAAAAATGTGAAGCAGTAAATTAAAAACTGTAAAATCTCATTTACAAAAATCAATTTAAAAAATATAAATTAAACAGTATCTGATTTCTCATTATAGAAGTATTTTTTTTATCATTAAAAACTAGAACAAAGTCAACTTATTGATGTAAGTTACGTGTAATATGATATCTTTGAACATCATGTATTGATCTATCCTAATACTCTGATTACGTTACTATATTCTATCCGATTTACGTAATACTTTTAATTTTCTTATCTATTTGTTTTAGTTTTGTATATGTAAAATAATGCTTCAGTTTTCTCCTTTTTTTTTAAATAATATTTTTGAGATTGTAATATATTCTTTAGTAGTAGTAATAATAATAATATTAGTCATTAAAATGGTTGACTGAGCTAAAACAATGCACATGGAACGTTTTATAATGGCACTGGTATTTTGAAAATTTAAAAGACTATACATACTACATGTTTAAAATGGCAAAATTATAGAAGTATTATTTAAATTAATGTAATCAAATTCTATGAATTGGATTTGAAATAATAATATACGTTACTTTTTACAACATACTGGCTATTTGAGTCAGCAATATTTTCTGCCAGTCAAATAATTTTAAATAATAACACTTACTTTATAGTTGTTGTTTTTAGTTGTTTATGTTACAAATAAAATAAGTAATGTACTATTATATAGAAATTATTACCAAAAGTATATATTTTTTGTATCTGCTATATAAAAACTTAAAACTATAATACCAAAGAAAAAATATAGTTATTAAATAATGAAAATAGGGCATTAAACTAACGTCTCAGTTTCACAGTATCACATGCCGCATAAAAATTGACCTACTGTATATATATATATATATATATATATATATATATATATATATATATGTTGTAACAATTGAATTTCGAGCGAGGTAACATGATAATTGAAGAAATGTTGGTCTTACCTTTTTAAGACCCTGGGCTTTTCACTCGCTGAAGTTTGTCTTGAATTTTAACAAATTAAAATTACGTCACAATACAATGTACATATTAAAAACTCAATTCACTATAGTTTTTAAAATTTACATAGCTATGTTAAAATTACACTACACAAACATGAACGTTTTCGGAAAACTGCATATATAAAAATATATGTGTGTCGGTTTTCCTTACTCCTATGTCACTGAACTATGAAATGTTGGTTCGTTTCTCTATGCGAGCCGACCGTCGCAGAGGGAGGGGAAGTTTGTTGTTATTTTGCACGTGATTCTTCTCCTTATCTATACGGTCAGGTTGTATAGCTTTCTTATATGGAGGTAAGAGTGATGTCCAAATGGGGGGTAAATCATAACTTGGTTGACTTATCGTGTCATTCTGCCTTCTCACCATCTCTATTGCTTCTAATATTTTCCTCTTTTTATAATGACTCTCCCTGCCAATTACCTTAGCCTCATCCCACTTAATCTGATGTTTGTTTTCTAATGCATGGTCTACTAATTTTGAATAACCAGCGTCTTCTTTTTCTATCTTTTGTCTGTGTTCTTTCACTCTTATATCAAGTGGCCGGCTTGTTTCTCCAATATATTCTTTTTCACACATGCATGGTATTGAATATACTACATTTTTGTTAATATTTTTATTTGCTTCTGGTTTGGTTTTAACTAAATTTGATTTAACTGTATCTTTTGAAGTACAAACAGCACGTAAATTAAATTGTCTACTCAGCCGTTGTATTACTTCACTTAACCCTTGGACATAAGGGATACAAATTGTGGCTTCCGGTTTTTCATTTTCTTTGTTTGTCTTCTCTGTCTGCAGTTTCTTCTTTACTTTTTCAACAATATGGTGAGGATAATCATTATCTAATAACACTTTTTTAATAATTTCTTCTTCCTTCTTCATTTCTACTTTGTCACTACAATGACTTTTTGCTCTATGTAATAAAGTCACTGCAACACCAATCTTTGTAGCTTGAGGATGATTTGAATGATAATTTAAATATCTCCCACTATCTGTTGGCTTTCTATATACAGCAGTAGTAATTTTGTTATTAATTCTTTTTACATTAATATCTAAAAATGGCAATTGTCCTTCTTTCTCATATTCTATTGTGAATTTTATTGATTCTGCTTGACTATTCATATGTTGTAAAAAAGACTCCACAGGACCTTCATTCTGTGGCCAGATAAGAAATGTGTCATCTACGTATCTTTTATACAATATTGGTTTAATAATGGATGAACTAATTGCTTTTCTCTCTAAATCTTCAAGATAAATATCACTCAGAGCAGGAGACAGAGGGCAACCCATTGCTAATCCATTTTTTTGTTTAAAATATTGTCCATTAAATTCAAAATAAGTATTTTCAATACATAATTCTACTAACGTCATTATCTTGTTCACACTAAGTTTTGTTCTGTTTTTCAAGTTTGTATCAGATTCAAGTTTACATTTTGTTGCTCTCAAAGCGTCCTGCGCTGGTACATTTGTAAACAAACTTGTCACATCTAAGCTCACCATTATACTTTTGCTGTCAATGTCACGACCTTGAATCTCTTTAACAAAACTTATTGAGTTCTTTACAAACGAAGTGCTATTACCTAATAATGGATTAATTATTTTAACTATAAATTTTGCTAAAATATGTGCTGGTGATCCAATACTACTAACAATTGGCCTTAATGGGATATCATTCTTATGTATTTTAGGTAATCCATAAATATGCGGTGCTTTACAATTGCGTGGCGCCAAATTAAGTCGAGTGATTTTATTTATCTCTTTCATTTTAGACAATGTACTATTCACCTTTCTTTCTAAATTACTTGTAGGATTACCACTAATTTTTTCATAATCAACAGACTCCAATACCAACTTTTTTAATTTATTATTGTAATCAACTTTGTTTAAAATAACAGTAATATTTCCCTTGTCTGCTTTTCTTATTACTATTTCTTTATTTTTCTTCAAATCTTCTAACGCTTCATGTTCTTCTGTAGAGAGATTACTTTTTATTTTTGTTTTTGTATGTTTTTCAATAGCAAGTTTGATTTTAACTCTAAATTCCTCAGCTTTCTCAGGTGCCAAATATATAGCACCTGGCTCTATACTTTTAATAAAGTCTGTTGTTGGAACAAGATGTGGAGTAACAGCAAAATTCAAACCTTTTTCCTTCAAAGTCCTTGAAAAAGGTTTGAATTTTGCTGTTACTCCACATCTTGTTCCAACAACAGACTTTATTAAAAGTATAGAGCCAGGTGCTATATATTTGGCACCTGAGAAAGCTGAGGAATTTAGAGTTAAAATCAAACTTGCTATTGAAAAACATACAAAAACAAAAATAAAAAGTAATCTCTCTACAGAAGAACATGAAGCGTTAGAAGATTTGAAGAAAAATAAAGAAATAGTAATAAGAAAAGCAGACAAGGGAAATATTACTGTTATTTTAAACAAAGTTGATTACAATAATAAATTAAAAAAGTTGGTATTGGAGTCTGTTGATTATGAAAAAATTAGTGGTAATCCTACAAGTAATTTAGAAAGAAAGGTGAATAGTACATTGTCTAAAATGAAAGAGATAAATAAAATCACTCGACTTAATTTGGCGCCACGCAATTGTAAAGCACCGCATATTTATGGATTACCTAAAATACATAAGAATGATATCCCATTAAGGCCAATTGTTAGTAGTATTGGATCACCAGCACATATTTTAGCAAAATTTATAGTTAAAATAATTAATCCATTATTAGGTAATAGCACTTCGTTTGTAAAGAACTCAATAAGTTTTGTTAAAGAGATTCAAGGTCGTGACATTGACAGCAAAAGTATAATGGTGAGCTTAGATGTGACAAGTTTGTTTACAAATGTACCAGCGCAGGACGCTTTGAGAGCAACAAAATGTAAACTTGAATCTGATACAAACTTGAAAAACAGAACAAAACTTAGTGTGAACAAGATAATGACGTTAGTAGAATTATGTATTGAAAATACTTATTTTGAATTTAATGGACAATATTTTAAACAAAAAAATGGATTAGCAATGGGTTGCCCTCTGTCTCCTGCTCTGAGTGATATTTATCTTGAAGATTTAGAGAGAAAAGCAATTAGTTCATCCATTATTAAACCAATATTGTATAAAAGATACGTAGATGACACATTTCTTATCTGGCCACAGAATGAAGGTCCTGTGGAGTCTTTTTTACAACATATGAATAGTCAAGCAGAATCAATAAAATTCACAATAGAATATGAGAAAGAAGGACAATTGCCATTTTTAGATATTAATGTAAAAAGAATTAATAACAAAATTACTACTGCTGTATATAGAAAGCCAACAGATAGTGGGAGATATTTAAATTATCATTCAAATCATCCTCAAGCTACAAAGATTGGTGTTGCAGTGACTTTATTACATAGAGCAAAAAGTCATTGTAGTGACAAAGTAGAAATGAAGAAGGAAGAAGAAATTATTAAAAAAGTGTTATTAGATAATGATTATCCTCACCATATTGTTGAAAAAGTAAAGAAGAAACTGCAGACAGAGAAGACAAACAAAGAAAATGAAAAACCGGAAGCCACAATTTGTATCCCTTATGTCCAAGGGTTAAGTGAAGTAATACAACGGCTGAGTAGACAATTTAATTTACGTGCTGTTTGTACTTCAAAAGATACAGTTAAATCAAATTTAGTTAAAACCAAACCAGAAGCAAATAAAAATATTAACAAAAATGTAGTATATTCAATACCATGCATGTGTGAAAAAGAATATATTGGAGAAACAAGCCGGCCACTTGATATAAGAGTGAAAGAACACAGACAAAAGATAGAAAAAGAAGACGCTGGTTATTCAAAATTAGTAGACCATGCATTAGAAAACAAACATCAGATTAAGTGGGATGAGGCTAAGGTAATTGGCAGGGAGAGTCATTATAAAAAGAGGAAAATATTAGAAGCAATAGAGATGGTGAGAAGGCAGAATGACACGATAAGTCAACCAAGTTATGATTTACCCCCCATTTGGACATCACTCTTACCTCCATATAAGAAAGCTATACAACCTGACCGTATAGATAAGGAGAAGAATCACGTGCAAAATAACAACAAACTTCCCCTCCCTCTGCGACGGTCGGCTCGCATAGAGAAACGAACCAACATTTCATAGTTCAGTGACATAGGAGTAAGGAAAACCGACACACATATATTTTTATATATGCAGTTTTCCGAAAACGTTCATGTTTGTGTAGTGTAATTTTAACATAGCTATGTAAATTTTAAAAACTATAGTGAATTGAGTTTTTAATATGTACATTGTATTGTGACGTAATTTTAATTTGTTAAAATTCAAGACAAACTTCAGCGAGTGAAAAGCCCAGGGTCTTAAAAAGGTAAGACCAACATTTCTTCAATTATATATATATATATATATATATATATATATATATATATATATATATATATATATATATATATATATATTACCAAAGTGTTCCAAAGTCATTAAAACATCATCTTATAGTCCACGCAACAGTTTTATGTCAAAATCAATAAGTACGTCTCTTCCACTCAATTAAATGTAAGATGACAGATAAAATATTGATTTTAATTGAATTATTTATAGTGGAATCCAAATTGTTAATGTAATATTTTTTATTGCTTTACTTGGCATGAATAACTTATTTTAAATAATCATTTAAAATTATAGAATTCTGATATTGTAAAAATCTAATTATGTTTCTTGTGGTTAAAATATTTACACACAAACATTTATAGTAAATTTAATTTTGAGAAGAATTATTTAATATTAAGAATCGTAATTCTAAATACTTTTGTTTTATTCTTACAGCCTATATTTGTGACTTGTCACAACGCAATGTCAAAAAAAACTAAAATCATCATCAATTTGAGCTATGATGGGTTATGAATATGCCTTAAATGTAAAAAAACGCTAATGTTAACTATAATCTGCAAGTTTTCCATTTTTTTTTTTTTTTTTTTTTTTGCAATGACGTCATTGATGTTTTAACTCTTAAAAAAACTAAAGTGCAATAATTCTGTGAGCTGTAAATAATATCCATTTATATTTGTTTTCATGTTATGCTATGTTTATTCTTGTTTATTTATTTACATTACAAAGTTGGGAATGACAAATAAGTGACTCAGGTGTAATGCCAGCAATGAAACATTGTAATTGTCAGATACTTTGACTAAACAGCGTCAAATAACAACAATGTAATTTTATCGTATTGTTGTATTATTATTGTCAACTCCCTATCTCCGTTTCATGTCATAGGTGTATTACTTTTTTAATGTAACTCGGTACACTGAATTAATTTTAAAGCTTTGTTTTGTAACAAAAGCTTTTGTAAAAGTACAATTATAGTTGAGATAAAAATAATGTAAATTAAATTATTTCTGCAATAATATGCAGTTGTAACATGATACGAAATTAAAATTAATATTATTTTATTTTACACCCAGTAAATTTTAATAACTAATGTTTGCTAATTTTATATTATTTCCAGTAAATTTGTAGAGTAACAACTTCAAATTAGTAATTTATTCGGCAACAGAACAAAAATCATAAAACTGAATATAGTCGTTTAATTATTATTGTTTAATTTATTTAATTATAAAAGTTTTCATAGAAACGGGATTGAATGTAAAATTACTAGAATTGTCATAATTGATAAACTAGGCAATCTTCTTAAAATTTATAAACTAGGTAATTTTCTTAATTATCTCTCATATGTTTATCTTTTATTTCAGCTCACCGCCGCATGCGCAGTGTTACCAATTACTTCTTGGTTAACCTCAGCGTGTCAGACCTGCTGATGGCTCTACTTAATTGTATTTTTAACTTCATCTTTATGTTGGATTCTGATTGGCCATTTGGTACAGTTTATTGCTCTGTCAATAACTTTGTGGCCAACGTGAGCGTCGCTGCGAGTGTCTTCACGCTCGTCGCAATCTCTCTAGACAGGTCAGTAACAAGCACGTTTCTTTACTAAATATTTATACCGGCATAAATAGTATTTGTGTTAATATTACTTAAGATTTTTGCCTGCTTCCATAAGGAAATTTAGCATCACAACTGAAGAAATTTACGGGATATACACTAGCTTTGTAAGTTTAAGTTCAAGTGGCTGATAAAGCGCCTGCAGAGATCAGTGTTATGCAACCGGCACAATAGATGTAACCAACTAGTTGCCTATACTTTAGGATACTTTTGTAAATGAAAATAAATAGATGGAAATAAATTAATTTATTGAATGAATGAATGAACGAACGAATGAATGAATGAATGAATGAATGAATAAATGAATGAATGAATGAATGAATGAATGAATGAATGAATGAATGAATGAATGAATGAATGAATGAATGAATGAATGAATGAATGAATGAATGAATGAATGAATGAATGAATGAATGAATGAATGAATGAATGAATGAATGAATGAATGAATGAATGTATAGTATAGTATAGTATAGTATAGTATAGTATAGTATAGTATAGTATAGTATAGTATAGTATAGTATAGTATAGTATAGTATAGTATAGTATAGTATAGTATAGTATAGTATAGTATAGTATAGTATAGTATAGTATAGTTTTTTTGCTTAAGGTAATATTTTATGCACATTACAATCGCGAGACTTGCTTAAGAAACACGGTGCTGTATAGTGGAGTATCGTAACGTGAACAGGTTTCCACTGTCCCTTATTTCTCTACATCGGATACACCCAAGTTTGATTAACAACCACTTATACTGCTCCACCTCTATCATGCTATTGGCTTGACATGCTATTTATATTAAATAAGCCTTATGTCAAGTGTTGGCGGCACTGATAGATTCATTCTAAATAATTTATTATATATTTCTCAAAGAAAAAAAAGCTGCACTTAATATTTAATATTTTCTGCTGGGAAGCTTAGTAAAATACCATAAAATTCCATTTTAGAAACTTTACTCTTTTAAAATGTACTTTTCTTCATGCTTATGAGGTATAGCATACTGTCACTTCAATTTAACGCATTTTAACCACTTTAAATACAAATCTCCTTCAAAGAAAAAGGATTTATTAAATTATATTTTCCGTTACATGGCAATCATTGAAGAATAAAATTGACTCAAAACTTTAAAAACAGTATTTTTTACATTAAATTGTATACATTCAGACAGAAAAGTGAACGATTAATGATTTTTGATTAGTATTTAAATATATTGCAAAATTCCACATATTTTATAGGAGGAAAAAAGTCTAAATAGTTAAATATTTTCAACTTGAATAACTTTTTATGACAGGGAAAGAAACTTTCAACACCCGACAAAAAGTTTTGCGAAATAGTAATGAATGTTTTATATTTGTTAACTTTTTTTTAACATAAATAATATACCTGGCTGGGTGAAATAAAAAAGTATTCACTCAAATAAAAAAAATTGGCTCATGAGGATGATACTCATCACTCATTGTAATTATGTAGCATGAAAATACAATATGGCACATTGTTTAGTATCTGATATTTACAAACACGAAAGGGTTTAATATCAAAGTATGTCATTTTCTTTCATGAAAAAAAAAAAAAGTTAGCTACCTAGTTGATTCTAATAAATATTAACCTTTAAATCAATAATATTGACTATCGTAGGAAAAATACATATTGACATACATGGTATTAATGGTATATCTATCGAATTTTCTCTATACGTTACATGTACAATTTTTATTTATTGATTTTAATGCAAACTATTTACATTTGATATACTGTATTCTTAAAATTGTTTTGTTAGATTCATATATATAATGTATAAAGATATATAAGGTAGAAATAATGAAATATTGCTATTTAATTTAAATATAAATCGATTTCAAACACACACACACACACTTGCACGCAGAAAGAAAAGTAATATAAAATTTCAGCTTTCGTACGTTTATAACATAAATTAAATATCATTTCTCAGAAAAAAACATTTTTAAAAGATAGAATAAATAGCTTTTTTTTTCACTTTAAAAAAGAAAAATAAGTATCCAATGTAACATAATATAATCTTATAAATTACAGTTTGAAGATAATTATTTTACCTACTTTAATTTCATATTATGATATCATCTGTATAATTTTAATTAATGATAAAAAATAATTATATTTTAGATAAATTAGAAAGCATGATACGTTGAACACGAAGCTTTTATAACAGAGCAATATATATATATATATAAAAAAAAGAAAAAAAAAGAAGGATAAACCCAACAAAGTGTGATTAATTAAAAAATATTGAGATGAGGTGGGTTATTGAATCTTCCTGAGATACCTCTGATTTGACATGGGTCATTATCACAACTGCCAGGACTAGTTGTAGACATGAATATACCTTTCAAGCCTAAACAACTCTCCTACTGTTTTACCTATGAATATAACTGGCATACACAAGGATATCAAAATGCGTAGAACATGAGAGCGCATTTAGTTCAGTATTATACATGACCTCTAAAAAAGCCGCATATATCCTCTGAGAAACGAACTTGTGGCTTCCGTACGTCAAAGGAGCACGCATTCTACTGCACCACAGGCTCGGTTATATATATCCTAATATTTCTTCCATTATTTACTAAAATTAACATTAAAAACGATAAATTACTTTGTTGGTTAGAGAATGAGATTTTATTAACTCAAAATAAATATTACTTGTACCTATAATACTGAGAAAAACAAAACAATAGGTATACTACACACACACACACACACACACACACACACACACACACACACACACACACACACACACACACACACATATATATATATATATATATATATATATATATATATATATATATATATATATATATATATACCTCTTTTCACAAAAATTGATACGTAAGTACATACTATAGCATGGAGGAACCAATCAGTTTTTGTGGGAAGAGCTGTGTATATATATATATATATATATATATATATATATATACACACACTTACACAGTATTATAAACAGTCACCTTTTCTTTCTTCTTAATATTCCTCTTTTTATCATTATTTTCTTTTCTTTCTAATACTCTTGGTAAAATTTGAAAGCGTTTTTATATCTGTTTTTATAAAAGTTCTTTTGTGGGGATTTTTTTTTTTTTTTTTTTTTTACATAAAGTAAGAAAAGCTTTAAAAATAATGACTATAATATATGTAAAGGTATATAATATAAAGCATGACATCAGAAGCTTATTGTAACATTCTTATATTAATATTTTTACTTTACATGTGATAATATTTTTGGTTTGGTGTTCTTGTTTATATAATAGTGGTATCATATAGTATTTTAATTTGAAAACATCTTCAATATCAATTAGTTATTGACCTTCAAGTATAAAAGAAATTGCCTTCATAACGTAAGACAAAAGAATTTTATTTTTTATCATATCATATATTTTTTCTTGACCACTTGTCATTTTTACTGACGTCATATGGCTTGACATAAAATCTTTGGCAATTGGAAACCCTTTCTAATACTTAATAAAATTTTAATTATCAGCATACTTTCATGTTCAATATAATAAATATATTTTTTTTTAACGGTGCAAGTATTTTATTAAGGAAATTGAAGAATATATTATGTTTCAAGTATTCTAATGTTTTTTTTCACCCAGTGCATTAAATTTAATGGTAGCATTATTTTGGTTGTTAAAGCATTTTCAACCTTTTATAAAAAAAATTTAGTATAACAGTTTGACATATTTTGCAGTAATAACATTTTTAAACCATAAGTTTTATTGCTCCATGTGAATGTGAACAGTACTTTAAGTTGTAGTTTTCAAGTATTTTAGTGTTCTATAATGTTACTATAATTATAAAAAGTATTGAATTTATGATGCAAGTCTTTATATGCATGCGTAATAAATTTTAATACTTATTGGAAATTTAATGGTTTGAAATGGTGATGTACTTCAATCAATCCTAAAATTATTGCTTCTTATCGACATGATTTTTTTTTTTTTTTTTTTTTTTTTTGCAAGATTTGCTATAAAATATAGAAAAATTTTAAAGGCGTAGAACACCTTCAACAAAAAAAAACTTATCTATAATATCCTAAAATACCTAAATATCAACGTTGATTTTGCCGGAGTAATTGATTTCTAATTTATTTTCCATTCACGAAATGGCAGATACGGTTTTATGACGTCACATCTCACTAGACCACGCGCGCGCGGATACAAGTGATCTGTGACATCATAAAACCACATCTGCCATTTTATGAATGGAAAATAAATTAGAAATCAATGACTACAGCCAAATCAACATTGCATGATATTTAGGTATATATGAGGATAAGTTTTTTTTGTTTGTTCAAGGTGTTCTACGCCTTTAAGAAATAACAAAATTAGTTTTTAAGTTTAAAAAATTCCTTAATTAACGGTCACTGTACGTGTAATAAACTTTAAGTTATATATAAAAGATATAATAAAACTGATAATTTATTGTATATCACGTTACATATAAAAGTTTGAAAAACCTCAAGAGAGTTACAGTTAATGCACGTAATGATGGAGAAAGTTCTCATTTAAATTTTGAACAATGACCACACTAATCACCATCACTGTACTAAATCTCTCTCTAACTGTTTAATTACATCTCATCCTATTTACTCGTAAGTCTAGACTACTCAACCATAAGAATCTGGTTTAAAAAAACCTTAGTTTGCTAAAAATTAAAGTGAAGCTATTACACGTATATCTTTATACTATAATTAAATATTTCAAGAGATTCTTATATGAGTTTAATCAATAAAATTTGAGTTTTTTATGAAAAACGTATCATGTAATTTTTTTTTTTATAAAAAATAATTGTTATTTGGCTGCACATTATGTGCTTTTACATTATAGTTAGAAAAAAATGCTTATTGCTAGTTTTAATATTTATTTATTTATTTTTTTTAATTTTCTTAACAATATTTTTTTAAGGCAATAAAAATTATCAATTACCAATATCAAATTAAAGCTAATAATTGTTTCTATTAAAAAAAAAGGCATTTTTTAAAAGGTAAATTTTAGGCCTGACTACATGTCTGGCCCACTCTTGCAGCTAACCTTCCTTCCCAATACAAAATGCGCTCATAAAAAGATAGAAATAAGACATTTAACTCTGATTTAAGTATGAATTATGTAATATGAAAATACATATACAGTAGAAAAATTAGTTATAGAAATTAAAAAAGAAACAGGGAATATTCGAAAAGAAATACGGAGAAAACAGAAATGTACCGACTAGGAACTGAACAGATCGGGAATTTAGCCGACTTGGAATTGATTCGACTAGGTAGTGAACCAACACTTTCAAAATTTCATATATATATTTATATATGATATTGATGTCGCATATAAATATAAGCTTTTTAATTTTAAATCTTGTACATTTGATTTAAACATTTTAGGAGCACAGAAAAAAATGCTTGGTTGTAATTTTAAGAAGACATGGAACCAAAAGCTTTTTCAATGATTGAATGTCATTGACTTTATCAAACTTTTACTTGATCACATTTTATATATCCTTAAAGTTCAATAAATAAGAAGAAGAAGAAAAAAGTTTTTTTCTTCTTCAAAACAGAAGAGCTATCTATTTAATTAAAATACAAAAATGGTACTGAATATATCAATAATAAACTTAACTTACTCGAATATTAAATACTTTTTATAGTTTATATTTTTAGTGCTATATTTGTTCTTATGCTTAAAGCCATAGACACATAAAAAAAAGCATGTGCTTTTTAATGAATAAACACGAAATGGGATCTTCAAACTGATGACAATTTTTACCGCAGAATGTTAATGTAGCTCCAAGAGAGAGCGTGAAAAATACTGTTAACTATGAAATTTGCGTTACTACTGTATATGTTTCTGACGACAGAAACATGCACAAATTAGTAAAAAAAAAAAAAAAAAAAAAAAAAACTGTTGTGCGGTTGCATAAATTGAAATTTTTCTAATCACTGCTATGGAGCTACAGTTGGTAGCTACAGTTGCTAATGTTTTCTTCTGGTCTATTCCTTTAACTAAAAACAAATTAAAAATCAACAAATGTGTGGTGTATCAAATATAAATATTTGTTTTATAAATAGATTTGACATAAAACATTTTCAACCATTATTTGTTAGAGTTTATTAAGGATAGTATATATACGAGAATGTTACAAATTTTCTTGAACTATAATATAGAATTTCAATCCTTAAACAATAGATGTCTGTCTGTGGCATTAGAGTTATATATTTTACGTCATTCTTTGGTCATTTTGAGATGAAATTTTACAAAGTTTAGTTATTTTGTCTGTATATAGAAAACAAGTCATTCATTTTACAATATTATATTATATATAATATACTGTCCAACTTTTGACAATAATAGAGAGAAGTATTCAATGTTATGTTACAAAAGCATGCCAAGTAAAATTAATCAAGGAAATATTCATGGAAGTTTAGGATGTTTGAGGAAAAGACAGAATAAGTCGATTTGTATAAAGGTGAACTATTTTACTTTAGCCAATTACTGAAATGACGAGTAATAAGTTTGCTCTTGGTTTTGTTCTCTCTCTCTCTCTCTCTCTCTCTCTCTCTCTCTCTCTCTCTCTTTCTCTCTCTCTCTCAAAATGAACTACATTCATGTGGTCTATTTAGATAAATCAGTCACGCGTATCTTCAAATAGAATAAACAAGAAACTAATAAAACTTAAAAGTAATTAAAATTACCAAAACAATATAATTATCCTAATTTACCAGGTAAATTAATTACTTTCACGTAACTAAACAATATAAAATAATTGCTAAGATACCAAAAGTTTTTTTAAATCGTATAGTTTTCTTCAATTTTATTCTATTTTTATATAAACCAGGTATCGAATTAAAAAATATATTTATGTGTATATTTTCCATTCATTTTATTTTAAATAAAGATTATTTTTTCCATAATATTATATATTCTGATATTATTATTATGTACCTTTTTTATACATGATTTTCTATGTACTGTCACATTGATAGTATTTGGGACACAAAGGATTTTACGTATTTTTACCGCACCAATACGAGTCGATGAATAACAATAAGAGAGATGTGCACTGTTGCACTTCTCCACCTTTTACTTGACTTCTATCATTTTGATGATCCAATTGGTCAAAACAGGAAACGAGTCATCAAAGCGATGAGTAAACATCATGCAAACAAGAGAGAAGGAATAATGGGTGGGCGAGCATATTTTGGGTTGTTTTGATATAAGTCAAGTAAAAGGCGGAGAAGTGCAGCAGTGAATATCTCTCTTATTGTTATTCATCGACTCGTATTGGTGCGGTAAAAATACGTAAAATCCTTTGTGTCCCAAATACTATCAATGTGACAGTACAGTATGTTTTATAAGAAATGGGACACAAAGGATTTTGCGTATTTTTACCGCACCAATATGAGTCGATGAATAACAATGAGAGAGGTGTTCACTGCTGCACTTCTCCACCTTTTACTTGACTTTTATCATTTTGGTGATCCAATTGGTCAAGACAGGAAACGAGTCGTCCAAGCGATAAGTAAACATCATGCAAACAAGAGAGAAGGAATAATGGGTGGGCGAGAATATTTAGGTTTGTTTTGATAAAAGTCAAGTAAAAGGCAAAGAAGTGCAGCAGTGAATGTCTCTCTTATTGTTATTCATTGACTCGTATTGGTGCGGTTAAAATACGTAAACTCGTTCTATAAACTACACACAAATATTGAGCCAGCTTCGAAAATGTTCCTTTGTTCAAAACAGCTGGATATGACGTCGTTACCTGTTTACTACGTTTATACATATGTTCGATCATTGTTATTTCTTCTTTTAGAACTTTGAACTTGATAAAAATGAAAGAAACTCACAAAAAAAAAAGTTCCATACGAAACATGCAACTCACTTTTACCGGCTCAAAAAACAAGATCAACCAATGAATGTGTCTTATTTTGTTGGTCAGCCAATCACTGTAAATGAGATTCACTTTACTTTACAGAACAAGCTATAAAATACTTTGTGTCCCATTTCTTATAAAACATACTGTACCGCTATGGACAAAGTAAGCTACAATGCATTTTGGATATAAATACACTGGAAAATTGAAAATGTAGCAACATAGCCACAAATATAATACAGGTCAAGTGGGTGGCAAAAAATAGTTTGAAATGTTGCCTTTTACTTCCTTTTTTTGTGTACGTATCGGTACAATACTGACTGTGTAGTTGCTTCTCTTAATAAGCATAAAATATAAAAATTAATTTCAAGCTATCCTTTATAAGTGAAATGAAAAAAGTGGGGTGGTACATTAAAAGATAGAAACAGTATTTAACTTTTATACTACATCTAGGGTTAAAAATTTAAGTTAAAAAAGGGTCGTATTATTATGATAATATATATATATATATATATATATATATATATATATATATATATATATATATATATATTAATGTTTTATTTTAAATATATATTTTAATTAATTTCTGTATATGTTTCTAGAAGCCATTCTAAAATTTTAATCTTCTTATTAGAACGATTATAATTTGTCCCCACAGTTTGGTCCTTTTTATACTAAAACAAAAGTTCATATGGGATTAAATTAGAGACAAAATTATTCCTTTGTAAAATTCAAGATTACTATTCTCAGACATCAAAAGGAAATATTATAGAGAAATGTAATTAAAATTAAATATTTATAAAATAAAACAAAAAGAGAAAATTTTCTTTCTGTTAATTTCAAAAATCGTGTATAAAGTATATGTTTTATGAAATTATACTTTATATAATATACGCATACGACTTTCTCTTATGCTTTACATTAAGTAATAACTACAACATGCAGATTTTCTCTCAATGCGTTGTTTATTATTATAAATTTAATAAAAGTATACACATAGAAGAAACATTTCATATAATTTATTCTCATTTAAGAGATAGGAATATATATTTTCATTATCTGAAATGTTAGTAAAGTTGAATAAGAAAAAATTGAAATATTTTCTCATTTGTGTAACGCGCTGTTACCTTTATAAGTTAATGTTACATGATATATATTAAATATTATTATTATATTTATTTATTTTTATTTATTTATTTGCACTCATATAAATTGTACAAAAAAATAAAGGGAAAAAAATACTAGTGAAGGAGTGAAGTATATAAAGAAAACGGCAAGAATACACCACGCACGCAAGAAGTGTGATTGTTGAGCCTATATGTAAAAATAATAATACTATAATAATAATAAAATAATTTTTTTTAAATTTATACATTTGTCAATATTTGTTATTCATAAAGTATATAAATTAAATAATATTATGTCATAATATATATTTTGAGAGAAAATATATGAAACTACTCCTGCTACGTTAAGGGATATGATTTTAATTTTTATGAGAATGGAATTCAAGTATCAGAAATATATATATAAATATATATATATATATATATATATATATATATATATATATATATATATATATATATATATATATATATATATATATATATATATATATTATATATATATATATACATATATATATATATATATATATTATATATTCTGCTTACCGTAGTTCCAGCAAGGCACAACACATTGTCATATCGACGTATTTACAATGAAGAGCGCAATCACGGACCGTCCACGGCCTAAATACATAGTCCGGCATTCGCTGTGACAGCCAAGATAAATCATGAAAACTCTCGAAAGTCTTACCGTTGCAATTAGATTAGTCATGCACCTCCTGAATGCTGTGCTTGTCATGTAATGCATGTAAACACGCATCGTAGTTTCTTCTGTAAAGTATAGTGAAGCTCATTAACAGCAATTGGTTGACCCCAAAAAAAAAAAAAAAAAAAGACACAGTCATTGGTTGATCGTGTTTTTTGAGCGAATAAAAGTGAGTCGCATGTTGAGCACGGAACTTTTTTGTGTGAAGTTTTGTTCACATTTATCAGGTTTAAAGTTCTAAACGAAGAAATAACAATGATCAGCCATATATATACGTAGTAAACAGGTAACGACGTCATGATCAGATGTTTTTAACAAAGGAAAAATTTCGAAGCTGGCTGAAGAGTTGTGTGTAGTTTATAGAATAAACTCGTGTAACATGTTGTGCTCTCACACTTAACGTACACACCCAGCAGTGGTTCGATTCTGTGCTCTGTAAAAAAACACAGCGTTACGAGTCAGCTGCCTTCACTACTCAGCCATACCCTATACTGTAATAGGTTACCATCTTCGATTAAACACTTTTTTCCCAATTCTCAGTACCACAGTGTTTCATTGTTGATGTATATATCTCCAGGGACGTGAATATTACGATTCTCCCACGTCCAGATTTCCAATGTTAAATCTTTATATTGGTGTTTTTATATATCATTGATCTTGCAGTAATACACCTAATTTCTGACAGAATCATTACAAATTTTTTGTTATTGCTTACATAACTTTAACAATTTTATTATTTATTTCAATTAAATAAATACATAATAAATTATTGTTCATTATTCATTAGCATTGAATAGGTATGATTAAAATAACTACTATTTGTTTATATTTTTCCCCTTTATTTTGTTCTTATTCTTTGCTGTCAATAACAGTCCCATTAAAATTTTATGAAATTTTATTTTTTATCATCATTTATTTATGTTTGTAGTATTGAAAAAGGAAAAAAAAATTAGCAAAAAACAACAACAACAACAACTCTAAACGACAAAGCTGTTGTCAATTTTACTTTTTTAAATTTTTTTTTTGTTTGTTCGATTACTCATTCTTTTTTTTCTTTTACTTTTTCCAATTTTTTTTTTAGATTTATCATTAGATTGAATATCATCATTAAAAACTGTTGTGGCAAACAAAACAACATCAAAACGTCATTACTTTTATTTATTATTTTAAAAAATAATAATATTAGTATGTCCAAAAATAGAATAATGAAAAATATTTTATTTATATAATCATCAAGGAAACTAATTAATTGAAATGTTTCACAATGATTAAAGAGAAAATATTTATAGAAGTTTTTTCTTTGTGAATAACCGTTCAATTTCATTGATTTATATTTCGTTACCTCTATAAGCTTTTTCTGTTATATATTATGATGTGTGCAGCGGTCATGATTGTGGTTCTGTTTTTGCTTTGTAATTTCTGTATACGTTTTTGTTTATACTTTTATTATACATTATATGAATATATTTATATTATATTTATTTATAATATATATAATTTTTCACAGATAGAAAAAATATATTTATTTATTTTAAACTTGTTATTTCAAACTTTGCGCTTGTATTTTATTTAAAACAATAAAACAAAGTTATAACTTCGCACCAGAAGTTTGTTTTTCTACCAAATTCTATATAATATGATTTTTAAATGAAGTTGATACATGATGAAAGTATGTAAGAAAAAAAATCAGTATTGTGTGCGCTTTATTATCTGTTACGATTAATTGTCAATCCTTAATAATAATAATAATAATTAAAGGCTTTTTATTGAGCAAAATCTGGGATCCAACCTCTCAATTTAACCCAACTGTTTAACAGTACAGTTAATTACAAATTTAATTAATAGTAATGGACACATTATATTATAAAACAGTTTAAAGAATTTTTACTAAATACTTTGTCTATAATTTTTAATGTAAAATTATTTTACATACTTTTTTTTAATACTGATATTAAACTTGATAACAGTTTATACACTTGATAACTTTTTTTTTTTTTTTTTTTTTTTTTTTACAATGCCAAAAATGCTATTCCTTAACTAAAGACTTGGTAACTTTACAGATTGCATTATCGCCCATATATATTGCCTATTTTATAGTTTTGTTACTTTTGTTTGTTTATTGAATAAACTATTGTTTAAGAGTAATCGAACATTATTTATAAAATCTTCCAGGTATTTTGGAAGCATTAACCTAAAAATATTTGACAAATCCAATGCCTACGCAAATATAAATTTGTTTGTTACATTTGAATAAACATTTTGTTATTTCGTCGTATTATCAGTAAACAAAAATTAATGTATATTTACGACACAATAATATAAAAAGATAAAAATTAAATAAAAGTTCAATAATTTAGAATTGAAATTTTACATGTTATAAAAAAAATGCAAAATTGTTCTTATTATGTGTTGTATTCTCCCCACGTATGCTCGAAAACAAAAGTTCAATGTGTAATAGGAATTTACATTGTGATAATATTGCAAACGTATTGTAATTTTCACTCTTTATTGAAGAGAAACGTGAGTAAACTTCCAATTACGAACAATACGAATTCATTAAATAAAACAAAATTTCGCTGTTATTACATTTTCGCTACGTTTTTATAAAATTATTATATTCAATATTAAAGAATAAAATGTAAATTATAAACTCATATGAAAACATCAGATGCAAAAGCAGATATTCGACATTATGCTGTAAGCGTTGTTTTCTCTTACTAAGCAGGTGAGAAATGAACCATGCAGTAAATGTTTGATTTTGCATCTCATCTGCCTAGATTATAAGAAAAAAAATGTATAAAAGTAATCTACCGTATGATAAAAGTATATCATAATAAAGAATAAAGAGAAATAATATATTTTTTAATATATCTATCGTATAGCCATTAGCGTTGACTGAAACCCTTTGTTAATTATCTACTAAAAGCCTTATTACAGCATTTTTTTTTTACTTATTAAAAACTAATTGAAATTAGAAACTGCATACAGTATTTAGGTCATATAATAATTAATATAAAAAAAATGTGCAGTTTTTTTTAAAATTTTAATTCAGGTAAAAAAGTTGCAATTAGACATTTTCAAATTATAATTAATAGAAACTCCACTTACATTCAATTTTCTCAATAATAATTTTCATAATTTTCATAATTTAAATTCATTTTTGTATATCATAAGAAATAAATAATCTTCTTTATTAAAAAAAAGCATAGAAAAAATACAATTTCTGAAAGGGCGAGGTTTTAGACTGACAAAATGTCTGGCCCACTCTTACACCTAACCCCAACAGAAAACATCAATGAAATTTTTGATTACATACAAAATTATAATAATAGGAAGAAAGAAAAATATTTACATATATCATATGAAACAAAAATTATACATAGCTTTATGGTATAAAAGGCAAATACTACGTAGGAAGAACATAAATTAGAGGAGGAAAAAAAATCGTATCATATATACTCGACTCAAAAAACCTGAGTTACCTGCCGTTCGACCTTTTACGGTATCGCCCAGTCCCCCCCCCCTCTCCTCGAATGTGACAATGGGCAATACTTTAGGCATGCCCGATTTAAATCGACTGAGGTTTTTTGAGTCGAGAATATACGAGTTATTAGCATTTTATTTCATGCTCAACCTTATAATATTATCATAGTCAAAATAAATATTTTTTTAAATCACTTTAAAATAATATATTCTCATAGTAAAAATATGTATTTAAATCACTTTAACTTAATATATTATCATTCAAGTTTGAGGTAGGATATTTATAACCAACTCTAAATATTATGTTAATTTATTAGGTTTAAATTTATTGATTTATGTTTTATAGAATATATGCACATCTGTTTAGCTAAATCTATAAATGAATTCATATCTATATATTTTTAAGTATTTTTATTTAAGCATATTGTTATAATTCTACTATATTGTACATACACTTACTAACAGTATCGTTATTGTCGCACTCTTGCTCAATATCACAGAATAAAAATAAAAATCATATTGAATATTTTTGTCATATATACAGTTTCCAAAATTGAATTCTTAAAAGTGTATAATATTAATTTTCAATGCATTATTAATTATATTTTGTGTATTTCTTTTATTTACAGATATGTAGCGATTGTGAGACCACTAAAGCACCGTGTATCCAAGCGCCGTGCACGTGCAGCTGTAACAGTGATTTGGTTGGCTAGCATGATATTAGCGATACCTTGTCTCCTCTACTCGACTACCATGACAAAACGGTGAGAATAAGCCCAAAATTGTTCACAGATAATTTGATTTTTTTTTACTTATACAGCATTACATATTACAGTAGCATTACGTTATTTAAAGTTTTGATACGAGTACACACTTCAGTTTCTCTAAAACTACCCCATCATGTTGGAGATGTGGCTTTTATTAGAAAGTGATCAAAATGTTATCTTATCATCAGTATGAGGTGTTTCTCAAACATGAATTTGGCAACGCTGCTCTCACTTGAGCTGACATTTTGACCATTTTCTAAATTAAGCTGTACCACCTTTGATGTAATAAGGTAATTAAGATAAAATTTTATATACCATACAGACTATAAATATGGTATAATATAAGTAAAAAAAAAAATTGGTTCCCATTGAAACATATTATTTGCTATTACCTCTGCAACATTTTCAAGATAAATTTATTTACATTTAAAAGTTAAGTACAATAAGCATATTTATTTAAATGAAATATTTACATATAAAAACTATTTGAAAAAAAAATAGATTTTTTTTTTTTTGGTATATACATTTATATGCTAATGTAATGATTATAGTAAATAACAAAGTATAAAACAACTTTTTTTTAAAGCACTTGCCCACTTGCTATAACAGCGCAAGTGGGTATACTTCTAATATTTGACAGTTATTATATTTATTTTTTAATTATTTTATGAGGTAAAATAATTTTTATGAAAACATATTCACGCAGTGAGGTCTAAAAATACGCATTTTTTTTCTGTTTCCACTTTTAATTTTTTTTTATTTCTGATATTTTGCTGCAGGATGAACAATAATGCTTTGAAAAATTATTTATCCTTTTCTTCTTTTTTTTTTGTGTACAGTATAAATTATTTAATATTAAATATAGAGGAAAACTATTTTGATGTTGAAACAAACAGAGAATTTTTCTTAAATAAATACATCACCTACATTCATTTATTTTTTTTAAATGCAAAAAATACGAATAGATCTAATACTAGTAAAATCAACATATAATTATTTTAACAGAAAATTTATGTAGTGAAATCAATATTTGTTTATATTTGCTTTGTAACTTTACATTAATATATATGTATGTGTGTATATATATATATATATATATATATAATGTATATTATTTTGATAAGAAAATATCAAAAATTTAAATTATTTTAAAATTATTTCAAAACATAAGATAAAGATGTTGTCATATAAATCTTACAAGACTGAAAACAGTAAATATATATTGGAAAACTCAGAGATGTAAATATTTGTGAAGTAAAAAGAAAATAATAATAAAAAAAAATTGTTGATACTCTCCGTATTGCCTGCTTTATTGCGGTGGATTTTTTTTCTTCTTCCTTCAACATCGTTTCCAGACTTTCGTTGTGTCAAAAGTGTTGTAAATTGACCCAAGCAACAGAGAATTCTCCAAGTTTTTATTATGCTTGCCTACAGCACGCAATACAAGCTGTTTGCTCTATCTTCTTTCTTTGCTTTCTTTGCTTTTTTTTACCTCAAAGATAGAATTTCACTACACTACACGGTAAAATAAAATATCTCAAAGAACATCAAAAAGAAAAGGGAAAATTTGGATTTTTATATTTTATTTCCATCAAAAAAAATTTACAACACATGAATATATTTTTAATTGTCATTATAATAAATTAATTTTTATAAATAGATGATAATCATATGAAAGTTAGCGTTAGTTCATTTAGATTCTTTTGATTGTAAATATATAGTAAAAGTATGTATAAAACACAAATTTTAAATGAATAAATACTTGTAATTATGTAATTTCATGATACGAGACTGACTTGGAGCGGAAATATGTAGACTATTGAGAAACTTCATTTTTATAATTCTTTCTACGTTATTTGATCCAGCAAAACAAATACTATTAATTTCAACTTTTTTTTTTTTTTTTTTTTTTTTGGAAAAAGTTTAAAAAGTATTTTTCATTTTAAAAAAAGTTTCAAATTGGATTTAAATTTTGGCACTAAAATTTGAGTTTTCACATGTACATGTTATCTTGAGTGCGTATGTTTACTCTAAAAAACGGAAAAGGAAGTGCCGGAAAAGGAAACCATGTGACGGTAAAAGTGACTGCTTACGTTTACTCAAAATGCGAAAAAGGAAGTGCCGGAAGAGGAAACCATGTGACGGTAAAAGTGGGAGAAAAGTTGGCGCCAGCAGCAAGCTAGGCCTGAGCCACCTTCCACTTTTACCGTCACGTGGTTTCCTCTTCCGGCACTTCCTTTTCCTGTTTTTAAGTAAACATAAGCAGTCCTTGTCGTCTTTACTTCATGTTAATTTTATATTTCGCGACCATTCAGATTGTGAGATATCAACCGGTCAACTCCCTTAAAATCAAACAATTTATGATATATACTACTAAAACATTTATCTTAATTAAAAATACTAATAAAAATGTTAAATGTGTAAATTTATATAAATAATTAAACAATTGCTAACAAATATTTTAACATCTATATAATTTTCTTTTAAATTTTTTTTTTATTTGAGTGAGTATTTGAATGTTTCAGTTACGCGAATGGTGAGACTCGAACCGTGTGTTACATGGCTTGGCCTGATGGAAGATATCCAACCTCTATGCAAGAATACGTGTAAGTTGATAATTTTAATTCTTATTATTTAATCATGATATATATTGAAATTTTTTGCATATGTCTTTATACATACTTTAACAGATTAAAAAACCTGATAACACTTTCATATATTTACTTATTTTTCTTTCTTTCTTTTTTTCTTTTTCTTTTTTTTTTTTTCTTTTTTAATTTGAAATTATGAATGAATTCAAAATTTTACTATTTCCCCTATAGCATTTTCTGGTTTTATCTCTAAAACTTGGATTTGAGTATTAATTTCTGTATTTTTTTCATAGTTTTTATATTTGTATTTATTTGTTTGTGTATTTGTTTGGTGATACTGTGTGTACCACCAATGTATTGGGCAAGTAAAATTGCCTCTTTTTTTTTTTGTTAACAATAAACTAAACGAGATTGTAAAAATTAACAAACTCTTAAAAAATTATGTTTTTTTATTCTTATTTGAAGCAAAAGGTATATTTTAGTATTAATTGAAAAATTAATTGATATGTATTACTGTGTCAATACTGTCAATTCTTTTAAGTCATTTTGTAGACCTATTATTATTTTATTTTTTAATACATATTCAGTCATTTCTAAATAAATTAGTTTTAGATAATATTTTAGCACAAAAACTGTTAGTGATGTAATATAGAGCTTTTATATAGTTTCACTTTTAAATGGCTTTTAGAATAATAATAAAGTTTTCCGGCTGTCACTACCAATAACTCCGATTCTACTTAAAAAGAAAATCTACTCCTACACAATTTTTTACTCGATATTACTTTATATTTTTTCTTTGTGATTAATTATTATTTTTAAATATAATCTTTAATTAGTTTAAGAATTTAATTGATAAGCTTGATACTATACTTACAAGTTAGCGCACTATAGAAAATACTATTGATAATACTGATATCATCATGATAATAATAATAATAACCCTGACGTCAATAGAACATGTTTAAAATAACAAGGAAATTTCATTTTTAGTCTAAATTTATATAACATTTCTTTCAGACACAAAAGATAAGTTGTTTTATTTATATATCAAAGATAGGAAAGAAGAGAGAGAAATAATTTTTTTTCTTGAGAAGAAAATAATGCTTTCATTTTTTTTTATCTCAGATCTTTCTTTCTTATAAATAATAATAAATAAACACGTTTCAATAAGCTTATAAAAACGTTTTTTTTTTTTTTTTTTTTTTTTTTATAAATATACGTATTAAATTTTATATATAACAGGATAATATTGTTTTAATTATCTGATTTCAGATACAACCTGATATTTTTATCATTGACATACGCAGCCCCTATTATCGCTATGGCAATTTGTTATTCAATAATGGGAGTAACTCTTTGGGGAAGTAAATCCATTGGTGAACAAACGCAAAGACAAGCAGAATCTATACGATCCAAGAAAAAGGTAAATTATATAAATAATCCAGCTTTATCATGAACAAAAATATATGATTTTTATCCTTTTTATAGGTGGTTTTGATGTTTATCCTGGTTGTCACCTACTTTGCATTCTGCTGGCTCCCCTATCATGGTTATTTTATTTACGCATATCACAATAATGATATCGTAGCTGCAAGTTACGTTCAACATGTATATCTTGGCTTCTACTGGCTTGCAATGTCTAATGCAATGGTCAACCCTATCATTTACTACTGGATGAATAACAGGTGAGTTCAATTAAACTATTATTTAGTACCAAAATTAATGACTACTTATGTAAAGCTAAAAAGCGGAAAAGGAAGTGCCGGAAAAGGAAACCATGTGGTGTTAAAAGTAGGAGGAGCGCGAAGTTTTCTCTCACTTTTACCGTCACGTAATTTCCACTTACAGCACTTCCTTTTTTTGCTTTTTATAGGTTTACTGTCCGATTTACTGTCATTAATAAGTAATAGTAGCAGTATTATTTTATTTATTGTATATATTATTTAGCAGCATTTTTTATTTCATTTAAAGCCCTTGTCAACTTACTTTTTTATCATTTAGAATACTAGATTGATAATTACCATACCTTGTTATGCATGAATTAGACACCACCACGTTGATTTTGTAGTTATTTTCATTTATTTTCTTTTTGAGGTTATTTCACGTATCTGACGTCACAATGTACCGCTGCCAATCACAGTCACCGCTCTGGTCACGTAATAAATTTAAGCCCATCTCTCAAGTTGTTTACCCCTACCACGACCCCAGCAATACATTGTGATGTCAGATGCGTGAAATAACCGCTAAAATAAAAATAAATACAAAATCAACGTGTTGGTGTCTAATTCATGGATAATAAGATATGGTAATTATCAATCTAGTATTCTAAATGATAAAAAAAGTAAGCTGACAAGGGCTTTAAATTATTATGAAAAAAAAAATGAATTTTTTTTACTAGGTTTCGTGGATATTTCCAAAGAATTATATGCGAGTGCTGTTGCTTGCGTTGTGATCGCTCACGGGCTCTACCACCATTGGACTTACCACCTTATCCTAACAGTAGCAAACGTAATGGAATGCTTCCAGGTTCACCTCTAACAAAAAATTTTCATTCAGAAACACCCAGATTTGGTGAGTCATAAATAATAAGATCTTATTTTAAATTATCAATTAACAATTATTTACAATAGTATTTTTTAATGATATTTTTGGTTCTATTGCAATGTGATTTCTATTGTATTGTGTCATCACATCATGTTGCGTTTCATTAATTGAGCAGCACTGCAATTTTTTAAATAACATATCATATTCTTATATAAGAGCAACAAAACTATTTAAAAATGTCCTGAAATTTTGTATCGTAATATAGTGGTATTAAAAATAAGACCTTTGAAATAAGGAATTATCTGAGATTACTAGAATCAAAATGTTAAGACTAAAAAATAAAAATCAGGTACTACAGTAATTTGACAAAGTTGTGAAGGCAGAAATTTTCATTTATATAATATATAGCCCTGTATGAATTGCAATAAAAAAAAAATAGAATGAAAGTTTTGGGTTGAATGCAATTATTTTTTTCTTGCTTATCCGATTGTCAAGGGGCTCGAATTTTTGTTAGTAATAGGTAGTTTTCTTAGCATTAAATTCCAAATGAAAACATGGGGGTAAACTTTTAAATCTCAGCAGAGATACGATTCATCTAATTACATCCCTTAAGATTACTTGTGAGATGTAAAGAAAGTTAATGTTAGTGAGACGAGAGAACGTATGTAGTACGAAACGTTCAGTATAACAAGACCGCATTGTCAGTGTGGCACGTATATTTCAAAATGTCAATAGAACTTGTTTGTGGTCATATATTTGAAGCGTTTCTATATACCGAACTTCCAAACATTGTAGGTTTAACATCATTTTACTGGTTGTACAAGTTGTAACATTATATCATCTTAAAAAAAAGAATAATAATAATAAAAAAAAAAACGTTCTGTACTTCAAATATACGTATTGTTTTATACAAGGTTTCTAACTAGTAAATTCAAATTACACCAAAAATATAAATTGCTTATTAAATATGTGTATAATATATACAGTATATATTATATATTCATTTAATTTTACGCTACAATCTATAAAAAATTATTACAAAACTGTTTTAATTTTAATAAGTTTTTAAAGTTCGTATTTTTGTAAAAAATAATTAAATTTTATAATTCATTAAACAAATTATAATAATTACGCTAAAGTGTAAAAGTCGTAAATGAATATTAATTATAAGTTTCTCGTCATTTTTACGAGTTTTTTTGACTAATTAAAAAAAAATGATAAATATAATAATTTTTTTTTCGTGTTAAAACAGTTCTAGTGCACTTATACCGCAGAGCACATGAAGCTATCATGAGAATGCTCGCGCGAATCGTAAGAATGCACCCGCGAATGTTCCTTAGTTGTCACGCTGCACTTGCTTCTTATTATTACTTGCACTTATCATGATATCACGCAACTTTTCAAGTGAATTTATCACTCCTACGCCCTACGCCAATATTTCTTCTACAGATTTATTAGGGATAAATATCTGATACATTAAGATTTCAAGGACTTTTTTATGTTGTCTCAGATACAATATTTTTTATAATTATAAATGATACCGTTTTACATAGAGTTTAAAGTTTAAATGAGCTTAATTCAAATTTTAAAACTATTACACCATCTAAAAAATAAAAAATTGGAATAAAAAATTACTTACCTTATAATTCTATTTCAATCAAGATGATGTTGTTATTATTTAGTATTGTATAGAAAATTAAACACTATTTAATATATCATAATTCTGAACATATAACATAACCACCGCATTTTAGTTTTTCTTTCTTCTTTGAAAAATTAAAATCAATTTTATATATTTTAATTATCATTAGTAATTATAGATCGTATTTATATCACTGACGTGTTATCTAACAGTTTATCTCATATATTTAATTGCATATATATTATGTAAATTAATATATAAAAAATAGTTAACTATAATGAAACCAAGATTACTTAGTAAAAGCACGTACCGCACAGAAATTAAAAACTTGCACAACTATAGATTGAATTACGACACTAAAAGTGCAAGTTATTCATTTCATTTCGGTACCTCACAGTAAGAAAGACGATGCCACACTAAATACTTTATCTAAACTGACCGGAAAGAATGAGCAATTGACATTGGACTTTGCACTTTTCCATCAAACTTAAAAAAAAAAAAAAAAAAAAAAAACTTTTTGTATATTTATTTAAAAACATAAACTTGCGTAATAATTTTGGTCGTGTTGTTTCTTTTTTTATATAAAATACTGATTCTGATTATTGCATACAACGTTTATAAATATGTATAATTTTAAAAAAAGCTATGTGTGTGTATATATATAATTTAATTATATTTACATTTTTTTATTAATAAAATACTATGCACCTTAATTTTTGTTTACAATGACGCCCGCCAACAACGAAAACACATCCCCAGCAAACCAACTTCTTGAAAATGCACTCCGTATAAATTACAATTAACAGATGCCTGCGCTTATACAGTATATCACTCTGGGATATAAGTACTTGCCCAGCAAATTAAGTGTAGGTTATGCACTTGACCCACAATACGTGACCCCAGAGAAACATAAAAACATATAGTGGTAACGCAAAAGAGAAAATACACAATAGGAAGTTATTCTCTTAAAGTTAACTGATAACGCACTTTCATTTTCTCAACAGATATCAGTAGTAATGTAATTTATTTCTAATTCCATTCCCCTTTTCTCTCTCTTATTATTTCAGATCGTTCTCTGCGAGCTGGTAATTCTGTACACTGGCACCGCCAGGCTCAGGAGACACGGGTATCTCTACGATGTAATCCTGATGCATCCCCTGAACGTCATGTTGTTGCCATTGCTAACAATGGCAGTTCTCACAACAATGGAGTTGATAAATCCTGATGCTGTGAAATGGCAACTGCACCAGGACAAAGATATGATGATATTACATGTTTATAGTCGCACTTTAGTAAATCAAAATAATGCTTAAAATATTAATAAAAAAATAATAATTGAAAATGATTAAAATATTTAAATACCCACAATAACAATAAGCTTCATTACAACTTCTGGCTTGAACATAAAAAAATATTAAATGTTTTATAGAAAAATAATATATGTAAAAAAAAAAAAATATACATATATGATGCTCAAATTATGCGAAGCAAATATTATTTAAATTTTGATAAGCATCCCTATATTTATATTCTGTGATTTACATTATAATACATATATAATTATATATATATATATATATATATATATATATATATATATATATATATATATATATATATATATATATATATATATATATATATATATATATGTATGTATACATTATAATACATAGTTATAATACATAATTGTGAAAAAAACAAAACATGTATCATATAATGGATCTGCTATAATACTTTTTCCCCCGAACTATACAAAAAATAATATAAAATACAAGAACAATATAACCTTAACTCTATAGAAAAAAAAATGTCACTAAAATAATATATGATCGAGAAAATAATAGGATTATATAGTGTTATTTTGAAAATTATATGTAAATTTGTTGTCTATACTTACTATATATAAATGTAATGTATGTTACTGTAATCTCTGTTTAATGGCTTAATGTGATACATATAAAATATAATTATAAAATAAATTTTTCTCTATTTTACGATAAAAAAAAACTAATCTGATTTTATTCATTATTTTTTCAATCTTATACTGACTTTTAATAAGTTTAAACACATTACTATTTTTCATAACTTCATATCTGGTTATTTTTATTTAAAATATTCAGAGAAAAAAGTTTTTTTTAATTTTAACTAAGAATTGTTTGTTTAATTTCGTTTCCTAAAATTAAAAACACAATGAAATTTATTTGTTGGTGAGCGTTAGGCTCAAAACTA